>BQNB010002124.1:26361-44415 GCA_026074375.1 Tanacetum coccineum
AAGGGGACTATAGTCTGAGGTGATCTAGGCATAGGTGCAGACTTATCGGTCTCAAATGCCTCTGTATCCCCAACAGAGGGAACAAGGTCAGCAACAGGTGCGGCAGAAGAGTCGGCCAGAGCTAGGTGCTCCTCCTCCTCCTCATCATCATCCTCGTCCTCGAAAGGCTCCTCGTCATCATCATCAGTATCATCATTACTGTCATCATCGGAGGGCTTATCATCTCCATCCCCTCCATCCATGGGCACATAATCAGGAGATGGTGGGTGCTCAGGTCCGGGCACATAGTCAGGGGATGGTGGGGCTACTGGCTGCATGGGAAGTCCATCGTATCCGTATATGATGACTCATGGAGAACCTCCATCGGATATCTCCTCATCGGCTCCCCAAAAGACTCTCCATGGTTCGGAGTCAGTGTACACAAAGGTATAGGTGACAGCGGATGATGCAGAAGACATGACTGCAGAAAGATAAATAAACTTATATAAGTATATTATATAAAACTAGCATAGTATATATGTAGTATAATATAAACATGCATAAAGATCACGAAAGCATATAGCATAACCAACTAATGCAACTCAATAGTGTATGTGTCCCGTGAAAAACTTTTGTATGATGCCAATGTTTGAAAATGCTAAGTCCAAGTAAAACATTTTACCTGGTTCACTATAACCTAGGCCTCTATGATGCCAATCATAACACCCCCAAAATGGGTCGCAGCGATATGTGGTTGGAGAGTTGGTTACTTCATAGATCAATAGGGCACAAAAATTGAGAACAGACCTCTATATGAGTCGTTAAAATTATACATTGGATAAATAGCATTATTGTTACCATAGCCGAAGCTTAAATAGTACCCCATAAAAGTAAAATTTAAGACATAACAAAAATTCCCAAATGTAAAGCTCCAAATCCTTTATATAATGATCCAAAATGGTGACCACCAATGATCCTTTTTTCTCGTACCTGTATTGACCTGAGAAAATTCATGCTTTAAAAACGTCAACATAAAGTTGGTGAATTCCACAGGTTTAGCAAATGTAATAAAGTAGGACACAAGGTTTTCCAAAGTATGAACATGTAACACATACAATATCTTAAAAGTAATTACGAAGTGCCTAAGCTCATGACACGAAAGCTCGACTTTCATGTAAGCAATTTAATCACTAAAAGTGCCCATGTAGATGATTCAACCCGCAACATCCAAATGTTCAGACAAGTAAACGTTCGTATGTTTCAGTACAAGTCAAAACTGATGACGCTACTCACCCGAACGAAGTCAATCCCAATAGATCTATTCATAAACATTTCGCGCTCGCTAACTACAATGACAGTTTCCAGGAGGTGGGCACTAATTGGGTTTAGCTACTTAGCCAATCGTAAATATATTTTAAAAGAGTACTTGCGTCCAAATGTAAAATGATGCACGTTTCTCACCCCCAAAGTTGTAAAACAATGTAATTGTATAAAAGGGGCTATGAACTCACCGTAAGTGAATGATTGATTATCTAAATCAAGTAAGTGAATCGCCTCGGCAATTTGAATGCAACCTAATTAATTATAGGCCGTATGAGTATAATGTATTTCATATAATTAAAACATCACATGTCGTATAGTTACACCACCACCTAATAGTTTTTATTAAATCTTTAAATGTTTACATTAATTATTAACCCGTACTTCGTTAAATTAAAGTGTATATACTTGTACTCGTAAAGAAAATATTATTTTTATTTACTAACGCATCATTTGTAAAAATGTATGGTTTAATAATGATATTTCATTATTAATTTAATTGTTTTATAAAAATTTGTATAAAAATAAAAGTAATGCGCGCGAGTTTAAAACTTCATATCTTTATTTTTCGACTCCGTTTTTATAACGTTTTCTTATGTCCACGTCTCCGGTATTAAAATGATTTATTCAAAACATCAAATTTATAAAGGTTAAACACCCTGATGAACAGTAACTTTTACTGTTCATCACAGTTTATATAAATTATTTTTATAAAATTAATTATACGTAACTTGTTTAAATCATAACTCGTTCGTTATAGTTCCGTTTCTCAGACCATATGTCTTTGGATTTAATGTTAAAGAAAATTTATCAAAATATTATATTTATAAAATTTTAATCCCTGATGAACAGTAGTATTTACTGTTCATAACAGTTTATTTTTATATAATTAATTATATATAACTTGTAAAATACGTAACTTGTTCGTTATAATTCCGTTTTTCGAGTTCTTAAGTCTGGTGGGTTCGTAATTAAAGGAGTTTTATCAAAATATTATATGTAATAGGATTTTTAACCTCTGATGAACAGTAACTTACTGACTACACACAGTTTATAAAATGTTTTTATAAAGTTTATTTATACATAACTTGTAAAATTCCATAACTTTGTTCGTTATAATTCCGTTTTTCGAGTTCCTTACATGCTCACGATCCTTGTAAAGAGCACTATTTTTATAAAATATAAAACATAGGGTTTATAGTTCGAATTCAACAGTAGGCATAAAAATATAATTAGGGTTTTCAATTAATAAAGTTAGTTTGTATTCATTTTTGTTTAAAACTGCACCAAAAATTTCACCAAAGTATTGTACCGTATATCTTTACCATAGTCTTTAGATCCTCTAAATGTTCAGTCCATTTGTCCCCTATGAAATCAATCAACACTTTATATAATTTAAAAATAAATCTAGGTGGTGATTAACTTATACAACAAGTATGCATACAATAGAAAATTAATGAATGAACATTGAAATCCGTTTAAATAGACCTTATATAAGTCAAGTAGATATGAACACAAGATGTAAACCCCAATCAAGCCTTCAAAATCAAAACCCTAATCAAGAAAACCCTAAATAAGTTTTCTTGATAATTCCTTGTTAAACCCGAATCCAAGCTTGCCAACACCTTGAGTAGTCTTAGGTAACCTTAGAATGAACACTTGAATGCTTGGAATACCTTGGATGAAAAATTAAAATGAAACCCTAAAAATTATAAGTGTGCCGTGGGTTTTGAGTCCAAGAGAGGGATGTTTTGCTTTGATTTATTTGTATGGAGTGTAAGAGTGTGATTATGGACCTAGGGCTTTCTTTATATAGTAACTTGGAAACCATGAAACAACCTAAAGTGAAACCATGGGAGGAAATGGTTTAAGGACAAGAGTGTAAGAGCTCTCCTCCTCCCTAGGAGGGCCACTGTTCAAGGAGTGGGGAGGTACAAGGATTAGGCAATCTTTAGAATTGGTCCAAGTAACAACTTTGTGTAAGTATAAGCCATGTAAGAAATGAATAAATGAAAGTGTTGTAATTATTTCTTGTGTAAAAGCCTATATCCGGTTTTAAGGAGTAATAGGTAAGCAAAATAAATAAATTTTGTGTATTGGGTATAAACGTGGGTATTTGTTTGAGTGTGGAGGTAAAGGTGCTTCCGGTACGACCGAATGTAATTTATTGCGAAACGTAAGCGTTTTACGTAACCAACAAAAATAAATTATGAAAAGTTATAAATTATACTCCTAATAATCATATAACACTTGCTTGATGTAAACTTTAATTCGTTTGGTATCCGTTTACATTGATCGTTGATTTTTAGTTTACGCGATTTAACTATAAGTAATAATTGAAGCGTACTGCGTAAAACTCTAAAAGATAAAATAACGGAATTTATTAAAGTTGTAAATAACCTGAAAATGAGAAATGTTACAGTCTCCACCCGTTAGGAGAGCCTTGTCCCAAGGCTCAAGATGCAACATTCTTCGAGGGTGCGGTTTTTGTGAAGAGTTGCAGAAACTTTTCCCGAACTGAATCTTCGCGTTCCCACTTGAACTCAGGACCTCTCGTGGAGTTCCATACGAACTTGCTGAAGGGAATACAACACCGCCTTAACTTCTTGATCTCACGCTCCAAGATTCCACTGGTTCTTCACAAAGTGAGTTTAATCATCAATGTGTATTTTCATCTAACGGCAGCCGCAAAGGCTCGTAAGATAAACACTTTCTTAAGATTGGATACATGAATAGTGCTATGAACCCTGCTTTAACTGTTAGGTAGCTCGAGTCTGAAAAGCAACGTTTCCCACTTGCTAGCATCCTTGAAAGGTTCCCGATTACCTCGGGTCAACTTTCCCTCTTATTCCAAAACGTACGACCCCTTTCCAAGGTGATACCTAAAACATAACTCGATCACCAACCAGAAACTCTAAAGCATATCGCCTCACATCGCGTAACTCTTTGGCCGATCACGAGCAGCTTGCATTCCTGCTTAATTTGACAATCTTCTCAGTTGTTTCATGAACAAGTTTCTGGACCGGTGAGGCCGAGACACTCCGAACCTCAGCCCAACAGCACAGTGACCGCCACCTTACACCATAAATGCCTCGAGATGGGGCAGCTTTAATTTCTACGTGGTAGCTATAGTTGATACGAGAATTCGATCATGCGGTAGGTTGTCCCTTCCCAACTCATCTCCCAAAGTCTATCACACAAGCGCGTAACATATCTTCAAGAGTTTGAATGGTTCTCTCGCTTTGTCCATCAGTCTCCGGATGATATGCCGTACTCATATCCAACCGAGTACCCATAGCTTTCTGAAATGACCTCCAGAAATTCGACGTAAACCGAGGGTCACGATCGCAAATGATCGAGACTGGTATTCCATGCCTTGTGACCACTTCTTTCAAGTACAGTCTTGCTAGCTTGTCCATAGGGTCAGTTTCCCTCATTGGTAAAAAGTGTGCAGACTTAGTGAGTCGGTCTACAATTACCCATATGGTGTCGTTTCCACTTTGCGTTCTTGGGAGTTTGGTGACAAAGTCCATAGTGATATTCTCCCATTTCCATTGAGGTATCGCTGGTTGTACCATCAAACAGATGGTTTTTCACAGGTGGTTCGGTCTTTGACTCTTAAACACGTCCAAACACTTGGCTAACATAGGTGGCAATGTCGGCTTTCATGATAGCCACCAGTATAGATATGCTTCCATGTCCTTGGTACATTTATCGGAACCCGGTGAACCATAACATCGACTTGTGGGACACATGCATAATCAGAGTCCTTAGGTCACCGTAGCACGGCAACCGACTTCTGTTGTTTAGACACAATGTCCCGTCCGCACGCGGTTCCAATTTCTCCTTCCTGGGCTTTTCTGGGTCCTTCGAATTCTCAATCAACATACCCCCTACGTCATCAGACTTAGGATTTTCTGGTTTTCTTGCCTCAATTTGAGCCTCCAAAATCCGCTTGGGAAGATCCAAACCGATAGTCATAACTAAGGCCCGAACCCGTAATGGCTTTATTCGTTCCTTTCTGCTCAATGCATCTGCCACTACATTTGCTTTTCCTGGGTGATAACGGATTTCACAATCATAATCACTAAGCAATTCCAACCAACGGCGCTGTCTCATGTTTAATTCCTTCTGATCGATGAATGCGTTGTAACTTTACAGTGGTCCAGTGAACTCTGTACACTTGTCGTACAGATAATGCCTCCAAATTTTAGAGCGACTAATCCCAGACGATAACTCCAAATCATGAAGATGGTGTATTTTTCTCATTAATCTTTATTGTCGTGGAGGCATAAGCAATCAATTTTTCTCTTTGCATTAGCACCGCGCCCAACCCTTTGATTGAAGCGTCACAGTAAGCGATGAAGTCTTCATTTCCTTCGGGTAACGCTAGAATTGGTGCACTACATAACATCTGCTTTATCAACTGAAAAGCTGCCTCTGCCTTGTAATCCAATCAAAACTTATCGTCTTTTGAGTGGAGCTTGGTCATTTAGCTTGCGATCTTTGAGAATCCTCAATGAATCTTCGGTAGTAGCCTGCTAGCCCAAAAATGACGAATCCTCGTTGCAGACATTAGGAGAAGCCCAATCTTGACGGATTCAATCTTGGCAGGATCCCCCAAACATGAATACCCAGACTGTCGATCACGTGACTAAAAAAAAAGAATGTACCTTAGGGATCTAGATATTCGTCATTAGAGAATTTGGCATACAACTGTTCCTTCTTAAGCAACTCCAAGATTAACTTGAGGTGCCTCAGCATGCTCTTGCTTGTTCCTCGAGTATATCAGAATATCGTTCAAGTACAGAACAATAACGAATTTATCCAAGTATGGTTTGCACACCCGATTCATGAGATCCATAAATACAGCAAGGGGGTTTGCATTGTCAAACCAAACGGCATAACTTGAAATTCATAATGTCCATATCGAGTTCTGAATGCTTCTTTGGAATATCTTCTTCTCGAACCCTTATTGATGATAACCCGACTCAGGTCGATCATTGGAGTATATCTTAACCTTGAAGGTTTGATCGAATCAGATGCATCAATCCTGGGAAGCGGATAACGGTTCTTTACCATCAGCTTATTCAATTCCCGGTAATCAATGCACATCCGGAATGATCCATCTTTCTTCTTGACAAACAAGACCGGAGCTCCCCAAGGTGAGGAACTGGGTCTTATAAAGCCTTTGTCGGAAAGTTCTTTTAATTGGTCCGACAACTCCTTCATCTCGGATGGAGCCAGTCGATAAGGTTCCCGTGCTACTGGTGCAGCAACCAGGTAATCAGAATCGGGATGAAATTCCACATGCGGGTTGGTGGAATAAAACCGGCAAGTCCTCGGGAAAACCTCCAAGGAAAGTCTTGAACTATGGGTACTACTTTAAGCTGCTACTCCATCGCCTTGTCTTCCGCCTCTTTCATAGTAACCTGTGCTAGAAAGATAGGACATCCCTCCAGCAAATACTTTTGTATTTTGGTACACGAGATGATGTTTAATCGGGACTCGTGACCGTTGTCGCTTCCGTCACCATGAAAAATTAAAGTCTTGTCTCCAAAGGGAACACGAACAAGTTTCTCATCACAGACGATTACGCATGGATATTTTAGAAAACCAGGTCCATACGATAAAGAGCTTCAAACTACCCTCTCTACGGCAACAAGGTCGATGTTGAATGGATAATTTTAAAATTTAGAGTGCAACCCCGTATAAGTGTATAACCCAAATTATTCCTACCGTCCAGCTAACTCAACAGCATAACCATGCTAAAGTACCTTTGGGATGATATCAATCAAGAACTAAATGCAGTAGATATGAAACTCTATTGGCACCCCAGTGTCAAATAGTAATTGAAGCATCTTCAAACTTCCTCTTTATCTCTGCTTACGTTCAGCTGTCAGTGATCAATCTTTTGTCCCTCATTTAGTAGCAAATTCAATTGCATCTTGCATTGACATGAGCGTAGGATGCCTTAACACTGCCATGAATCATGTCGGGAAGACCACCGACATACCTTTCCACTTTAGCTGATTCCTCAGGGAACATTCTGTCACACATGAGCGCCAACTCTTGGAATCGTTGGTTGTAAGTCATCAGGTCGGTACCTCTTACCTTTAGGTTCCAATACTCAGATTCCAGCTTTTTGATCTCGCCCCTAGGGCAATATTTATCTGTTATCATCCTTTTCAAAGCCGTCCATGGCATTGTATATGCAACATCTTGTCCGACAGCCCTTACGTGTGAGTTCCACCACGTCAAGGCACTTCCTTGGAGAGTACAAGATGCAACTAACCTGATCTGTAATAAGCACAGTATGCTGATAAGGGGGGGGGAAAACCGATTCCATCTTTTCTACCCATTGGGGCGTGCCAAGACTCCTTCCAGTGCCTTGAAATTATAGCTGGCACTTCAAAAGTCCGTGTACTGCATTCTCGTTGTAGGCACTTGACCTACTATCCGCCGTTCCTGTAACCCATGGCTGTTATCGCCGTCCCTGCTTCTGCTTGCATCACGTTCTGCCAAAGCAGCAGCAACGCCTTGATCAATCAAAGCTTGGAGTTGAGCATTAGTAACAGTGGTGGTAGGAGTGGTTGTGGTGGCGGGTGTTGTCCTCGTGGCTCTTCTTGTTGGTAACATTTTCTTCAAAATCACAAGGAATATAATACACGTCAGATTTCACACAATCATAAACGTAACGTGACATATGCATAATAAATAAAAAGATCACCATCCACAGTGAAATATACAACTGAAAGTGAAATCAACAATGACATAAATAAATCAACATCCATACATAACAACATCGATAATCATCATGATTGAATCCTGATTACAACATGTTCAGTACAATGAGATACAAAAGTGAAAATATGGACCTAAGGCGGTGTTAGCTGGGGATCACCCATAATACTTAACACGCCATACAATGATAGCTAAAAAGATAAAACAAAAGTCCCTACAGCCTATTAGCTGGGAGTAACCCATAAAACTTAATAGGCTATACAGGATAGCTACAAATGATGCATGACTAACTGCTGCTGCCAGCCTCAGCTGGTCCATCCTGGGGCTCTGGGTCTCTAGCCTCTAGTGTCGCAATACGTCCAAGCGTTGTAGTCAACTGAGTCAGTGATGTGGTCTGAGCAATCAACGGGAACCTTGTGCCTCCAGTGTCCTAACATGTGCCTCTATGGCTGCACTCCTCTCCTCAGAACTAGTCCATGCTATACGAGCATATACAACCTCTCTATCTATAGCCAAAGCTGTGTGGCGGTGGTATGGTCTATCTCTGTATAGTGAGTTGACTAGGGCTCCCAAGTAAGCTCGATCATCACGTGCCTCCTCAAATCGTATCTCGAACTCCTCAGTCCTCTGCCTAACAGTAGTATCAAGCTCTGTCACTCTCTGGTCGACCCCCTCCAAGGTGGTCAGTGTTATCTCCATCATGGCCTCAACAATCTTATCCCAAGTGTCAACCTCTAGAGTAGGCCTTGGCTGTCTCACGGCACCAGCCGCTGAACTCTCCCCGATCTCGTATCCGGGAGCGGGAGTAGTAAGACAAGCTCTCTTCCGAGGCGGCATCTTAGCCTCGGGAACATCAGTCCTATGGGAAGTGGGTGGAAGTAATGAGGGTGGTGATGCAGCTGCAGCTCTCATCCGAATCCCGGCTGCCCTATAGCCTAATGGTGCCCCTGCATCAGTAGGGCTAGTAGTGAGTGGTGATGGTAGGGGTAATGGTGGAGATGCAACAGGTAGTGGTGGTGTAGGTGCGGCAGCATGCTCAGCAATGCGTGCCTCCATGGATGCTGACATAACAGGGTCAACAACCGGTATAACCGAAGAGTCGGCCGGAGCTAGGTGCTCCTCCTCCTCCTCGTCATCATCCTCGTCCTCAAAAGGCTCCTCATCATCGTCATCAGTATCATCATCACTGTCATCACCGGAGGGCTCATCATCTCAATCTCCTCCATCAGCAGGGTAATCAGCATGCTCCTCCTTGGAGTCCTCCTTCGGATCCTCTTTTGAATCAGAATCAGGCACATAGCCTGGTGATAGGGCTACGGGTGAGGCATCATCGAGTAGAGGCTGGTCCTCCATGGGTGCCTCATCCTCCTATGGTACTAAGTACTCTGGGTACTCAGGCTCGGGAACATATAGTATCTCGATGGGTGATGGTGGGTGCTCAGGACCAGGCACATAGTCAGGAGATGATGGGTGCTCAGGTCCAGTCACATAGTCAGGGGATGGTGGGTCTACTAGCTGCATGGGAAGTCCATCGTATCCGTATACGATGACTCGTGGTAAACCTCCATCGGGTATCTCCTCATCGGCTCCCCAAAAAAGACTCCTCCCTGTTTCGAGTCAGTGTACACAGAGGTATAGGTGACAATGGATGATGCAGAAGACATGACTGCAGAATGATAAATAAACTTTCTAAGAATATTATATAAGACCAACATATGATCTATGAAGTATAATATAAACAATGTATAAAGATCACGAAAGCATATAGCATAACCAACAAAAATGCAACATAATATTGTATCTCCCCCGAAAAACTTTTGTTGATGCAATGGTTTGAAAATGGTTATAGTCCAAGTAAAAATAATTGACGCTGGTACCTCTATAACCTAGGCTCTTGATGCAATTCTGTAACACTCCCAAAATGGGTCCGCAGCGAAATAAGGGTTGGGATATTATACTTCATAAGATCAAGTAGCACAAGATATGAAACGACCTCTATATGAGTCGTTTAAAATTGATACAATGGATTAAATAACTTTGTTTGTTACAATAGCCCGAAAGCTTAAATTGTTTCATATCCATGAAAAGTAAAGATTTTAAAGACATAACAAATATTCTTCCCAAAATGTAATGCATCCAAATCATTATAGTAATGTACTCCAAAAATGGGTGACCACCATGTATCCTTGTTTCTCGTAACCTAAATGACGTCAACTAAAGTTTGTGAATTCACAAGTTTAGTAAAATGATAAAATCAGGACCACAATATTTCCATGTAAGACATTAACACATACAATAATCTTCAAAAGTAATTACGAAGTGCACTAAGCTCATGACACCGAAGCTCGACATCTGTGTATGCAATTTAATGCCACATAATGTGCCCGTGTAGATGTTCAACCCGCAACATCCAAATTGTTCCGCATGTACTACAATCGTTGTTCAGTACTTAACAAAACTATTGAGACGCTAACTCACTACCGAAACGGGATGTCAATCACCAAATAGATCTATTTATAACATACGCGCATCGCAACCGTCGCAATTACATGTTCATGATAGTGGGCAATAGTGGGTTTAGCTACTTAGGCCAACTCGTAACTTGTTTAAAAGGGTACTTGCGTCCAAATGTAAAACGATGCATGTTTCTCACCCCAAAGTTGTAAAACAATATAATTGTATAAAAGCGGGGCTATGAACTCACCGTAAGTGAATGATTGATTATCTAAATCAAGTAAGTGAATCGTCTCGGCAATCCGAATGCAACCTAATTAATTATAGGCCGTATGAGTATAATGTATATATATAAATAAAACATCATATGTTATGTAGTCACACCACCACCTATTAGTTTTTATTAAATCTTTAAAAGTTAAATTAATAATTAACTCGTACTTTGTTAATTAAAAAGTATATGTACTTGTACCCGTAAAGAAAATATTATTTTTATTTACTAATGCATCATTTGTAAAAATATATGATTTAATGTTTTTATTGGTTACATAATGATATTTCATTATTAATTTAATTGTTTTATAAAAAGAGTGTATAAAAATAAAAATAGTACGCGCGATTTTTGAAACCTCATATCTTTATCGTTTTAACTCCGATTTATACGTTTCCTATGTCCACGACTTCGTATTAAGAAAATTTATCAAAATATCATATTTATAAAAAGTAAACCCCTGATGAACAGTAACATTTACTGTTCATAACAGTTCATAAAAACCTTGTTATTATTTTATAGAATATAATTTATCCGTAACTTGTCAAATCAAAAACTCGTTCATTATAATTCCGTTTCTCAAGTTTCTTACGCCCTTGGATTCGTTATGAAAAGTACTAGGTTTATAAAATATTTATTTTTATATCTTAGATCCGAAACAGTATATATATGTATATAATAACTTTTATAAAATCACTTTTATACGTTTAGTTAATGTAAACTCGTAAATGTCATATCTTTTTCGTTATAATTTTGTTTTTCAAGTTCCTTACATGCTTACGATCGTCATGAAATGTATTATTAAAAGAAAACATAAAATAATTTTTCCCAAGTACTGTTTGCTACAGTAACTTCAAACTGTTTTATAACTTTTAATTACTTATTTTATGGTACTAATACTTATGTAAATTATCACAAGTCCTCTCATTTGTAAAATACACATCTTACATATATATTAAGTCCTTTATATCATAATATGTCCATATTGTCCAAGAAATTAGTCCAACATATTTATTTAAGTCCATGAACTTTAAAATTAAGTAAATAATCAAAACTTAACAAATAATTATATAAACTATTCAACACTTGTAAACTCTTATTTTAAGCATATTGACATATGGTAGACATCATTTTTATCCCATGAAAAATAATCTTGGGTATGTACATACATGTTTTTACTTTGTAAATTCCAAAAATAAAACCTAGGTGGTGATTAACTTATACAACAAGTATGTACACAATAGGAAAAGAATGAATGAACATGAAATACTTTAAATGGACCTTTTAGAAGATGAGTAGGATGAAGATCACAAGATATAAACCCTAACCAAGCTTCCAAAATCAAAACCCTAATCAAGAAAACCCTAGATATGTTTTCTTGATAAACCTTTGTTAAACCCGAATCCAAGCTTGTTAACACCTTGAGTAACCTTAGGTGACCTTGGAATGAACACTTGAATACTTGGAATGCCTTGGATGCAAAATTAAAATGAAACCCTAGCTATGGAATTTCAAGCCGTGGGTTTTGGTTGTGTATGAGGGAGATTTTTGCTTTGATTTGCTTGCATGAAGTGTAAGTGTATAATAATGGACCTAGGACTTGCTATTTAAAGAAAGGTGGTGTAAAGAAAACAACCTCAAGGACATGGTTTAAGGGAAATGGTTTTAGTACAAGGTGTAAGAGCTCTCCTCCTCCCTAGGAGGAGGCCACGGCTCAAAAGGGATGCAAGGTACCAAGATGGGACAATTTCTAGTAACATGGGTCAATGGTACATCTTATGTAAGGTTTATGATATGAGGTGGAAGAGCTAGTGGGGATTAAGTGAATTATTTCTTGTGTATTCATGCTATATCCGGTCATAAGGCTTAATTAGTTGATGAAATGATTAAATTTTATGTATTGGGTATAAATGTGGGTATTTGTTTGAGTGTAGATGGGTAAAGGTGCTTCCGGGTAAGCCCGAATGTAATTTATTGCGAAACGTAAGCGTTTTACGTAACCAACAAAAATAAATTATGAAAAGTTATAAATTATACTTCTAATAATCATATAACGCTTGCTTGATGTAAACTTTAATTTGTTTGGTGTCCGTTTATATTGGACGTTGATTTTTAGTTTACACGATTTAACTGTACGATAATAATTAAAAGTGAACGCGTAAAACTCTAAAAATAAACAATGGAATTAATTAAAGTTGTAAATAACCTGAAAATGAGAAATGTTACAACAAGAGCACTAGTGGTGTTTGCACGTTTATTAGATGTTGCCTAACATCTTGGTTTTCGAAGAAGCAAACCGCTCTTGCCATCTCCACAAACGAAGCAGAATATGTAAGCGCCGGAAAGACATGTCAACAAGCCCTATGGATGAAACAAGCTCTCGTAGACTATGACGTTAGGTTAGATGACATTCCAATAATGTGTGATAACAAAGGGGCTATAGACTTAAGTATGAATCCCGTTCAACACTTACGAACAAAACACATTGAGATTCGCCATCACTTTCTTCGCGATAATATTCAAAAAGGGAATATCTCTATAGAAAATGTCTCATCAGAAGACAACATAGCCAATATTCTAACTAAACCACATAAACGTGAGCCATTTAACTACTTACGTCTAGGTCTAGGAATGATAGAACAAATTGATTAAGTTTTCGGCATAATAAATAAATGATAATCATCAAAGAACTGTTTGTCAAAAATCTGAGAAAAAATTTCTCAACAGGTGGCGGCCCCCTTAATTCATAAAGGGCGGCCCCCTTAATTTTAAAGGGACCGGCCAGACTTTAAGGGGACCACCCACCTGACTGACTAAATTTTTTTTCTCTCTGTGTCTAGGTTTCTATTTAACACAAGATTGGGAAAAGTCTATAAGCAAACTTTTACAAATTCTTCTATCTAAATGCATATCTCATTATACATATATACAATAGTCCCAATCTATTATTTTCTAAAAAGTCTTTCTCACAACTAGGAGCACATGAAAATCAATTTCATATAATTGTTTGAGATATGCAAAATATTTTTTACTTCACATAATGCAAAAATGTTCTCTTACTTGTTGTCAAAAGTATATAATCTAATATATATTTTCGACAATCTTGGTTGAGCAAAATTAAATCAAGGAGCATTTGGAATATTTCTTAGGTTTTACATGTCTTAGTGTCGAAATAATCGCTACTCCACATATCTCGCACTTAGGCACAAACTAGTATTTGCACAAAAGTTTGGTTCGTTTTTAACTTAACCCTCGTGTCAAGAAAAATTCTTGTGTCATTTAACTAGTTACATTTTATAATATGCTCTCATTCTTTTGGTCTTCAATCATATAAGATAAAATACCAAAATTATGTGAAATAGTTTTATCTTTACAACTTGTTCATATATATATGTAGAATGTTGAATGCTTAATTGCTATGTGCTAAAAAAAATCTTAATTGCCATAAAAGGATGGACTTGCTGCAAATTAACCACAAAACAAAACCCTCACACAAAATTTTGAGAAAAAACGATTTTTGGAAAATCTGGGAAATAGCAGCAGGCGGCCCCCTTAATTCATAAAGGGCGGCCCCTTAATTTTAAAGGGACCGACCCCTAATTAAGGGGACCGGCCTAGACAGTCACGGGTAAAAACAATATTTTCATCCTCTCTAATGACCAAATACCCTCTAGACTTAGCTACTGTTTCTCTAAATTCACAAACATTTCTTGGATTTGATCCTTTAAATGTTCATTCTTCCTAATTTAAACCTTTCCTCCACTATAAATACATTCTCAACCATCATCATCACAATCATCCTCACCAAGACATCCTTCAGCTAGACAAACCCACACAATCCAAACCATCAAGGGTAGCCAAAATGAGTGTGAAACCCATTTGGAGGAAGAAACTAAACCCTTGTAACACATCCAATGAGCTCAATGTAAATTCACCTACACCAATGCCAAAACCACTCACTCCTCATCATGAACCATCTCAAGAAAACAATCACCCCAATCAAGCATTACCAAATCCTTACATTAAGGACACTCCCACATCACCACAAGTTGTCTCACATCCTCCATCTCCCATCTCACCCATCAATTCACATGTTACTCACACTCAAGCTCCACACAATGTTACAACCAAACTCAACAACACACACCAACCTTTATCTCAAGTAGAGAAATCATATTGATGACATTAATCAACTACAAGACCTATCAAACCTCTTAGCCATGCATCTCTCCCAACAACAAAACAACATTCCCTCATCACCTTACTCTCCAAACCTACCACACACCCTTAACATTAACCAAGTTGAAACCCATGTTGGGTATTGCCCTTGTTGCATCTTCACCCAAAAACAATTCCTTGCTTTAAGTGGGATAAGCAATTGGATTGAAATCCACCCTCACACGACCACATCCACCACCCTAAGGCAAGAGATTACCCTTCCACAACTGCCTCCGCTCCAAACTCTCGTCAACTAACCAACTAATCTCGTAATATGCCTACAAATATCGGTCAAACCCTTTAGTGTCCGCAAGCAAGTCAAAACCCTTCTATGACCTAATTATGGATTTTTTTACAGAAGGACTAAAAATGCTTCCAAAAGCATGATTAGTTTTTTTCTTTTTATGTATGCTTGTTTAGTTTCACAACACATTGTCCTAAATGAATGAAATTTTATTTGCGCTTTGAGATGTTTGCTTGCACCTTGTCATATTTATTCCTTCCTTCTTGCTACATGTTAAGAAAAATTTGTATTAGTATCTAACGTTCGTTTTTTTGGTAGCCAAGAAACCATAGCTCGAATCCCTTGTGCCCACGCCAACAAGGAGGAGCACACATCAAGTGGAAAGCATATAATCCGTCGATTTTACTAGCAATTCTTACTCGACGATGCCTTTTGATTCTAAAAAAGATAAGAAATGACATAAAACTCACTAAATACTTGTTTAAAATTATTTACAATTTAATGAGTTTTAAATTTTTGTAATCATCAAATAGGGGGATATTGTTTTGATAGAAAAAATTCCTAAAAACATTATTAATATATTTCACATCTTTACGTTTTTGATAATCACAACAAAATAAAAAAACGATCAATGTAAAAATAAAACACGTAAACAAGTAATTAGTAGTAAATTTTCATTTCGAAAATTATATCACTTAAAGGTATGAATAAATAAATGCTTAATGCATTTTATGATCAAAGGAAATTTTTATTCAACCTCACACTTTTATAAAATGTTGTAAACATTTTTATAAACATTACAAAACATTTTCTACAATTAAAAGAAATGTTTTATTCAAAATAAACATTTTGAAATTCAAATTTTCAGACCTAAAACGGCTAGAAAGTTTCAGAAAATTCCCCCTACACAAAAGGACAAACTGAGGAGCGCCTAGTCTAGGGCGGCCCCCTTAAATACACGGGCGGCCCCCTTATCTTTAAGGGGACCGCCCACCTATTTAAGGGGACCGCCCATAGGTAGACGCTCCTCCAGAATGTCCTATAAATACTGGACTATTCCCTACTATTTTCTCATATTTTGCACTCATTCTTTCTGATCAAAAACAGCCCACACGTCTCATTAAAATCCTTTGATAATTTAATCATAAAGCTTTGTTTCTAAGTGATCCAAGCTCAATTCCTCAAGTGCAAGAGAAGAATACTTCCATCATCAAGTAAAGAAGTATTACACCTCAAGTGTGTATTGCAATCTTGTTGCATCCATATCATAACTTGTAAATCATTTGTAAATCTTGTAAAGTTGTGTAGTAGATAGATCTTGGTGATTGTTGTAAGTATAGTTGAATCTTAGTGATTCATCCAAGTTGTGATAGTTAGGTGTGAAAGTAGAAGTGAAGTAGTGAAGTAGTGTGGTGAAGAATACTAAGGCGTGAAGAAGTTGTGTAGTTGTGAAGTTGTGTTGTGAAGTCGTGAAAGTAGTGAAGAAGTTGTGAAGTCGTGATAGATTGGTTCTAGCTAACATCTAGCTTAGTGTTGGAAATTGATATAAGCGAAAGTTGTGTACGGTTTTCTCCGCCATAAAGGAGTTTGTTGACATAGTGAAGAAAACTCTCGAGTTAGGTGCTCGAGGAGTGGAGTAGGGCGAAGAGGTGCTTCGTAACCGAACCACTATAAATCCTTGTGTTGTGGTTTGATCTTTCTAACTCTTATCTCTTATTTCTTTATTTGTTATTACTTATTTATATTATTCATATTGTGCATGTATTGAATTCACAAAAAGTCGAATCTAAATTTTTATAAACAAACATAAACATTAAATTAAAAAGCGGTAAACTATTCAACCCCCCTTCTAGTTTTCCACAATTGGTATCAGAGCCACGTAAAACAAGATTTTTAAAATAAATTGTATTTTAAAACTTGAATCGATCTATGGAATCGGATTGATGACAAAGATTTGGATATGATTTGGCACTAAACCTAATAGGCAAATGCACTCAAATAACAAGGAAAATAAGCTAGCTCAGGCTTATAAGGCTAGAATGGAACAAACACTAAAACTTTTACTCTAAGAAAAAATAAGCTACACTAAGACACAAAGAAGCTCAAATGAGCTTAAGACAAATCAAATATGCTAAACTAACTCTAAATAAGCAAATACAAAAAAAACAATTAAGCTAAATTAAACAAGATAAACATAACAGTACTAACAACAGTACTAACAGTATTAACTACCAGTACTAACTTAGAGTTAGTACTGCTAGCTTTAAGTTAGTACTGCTAACTCTGGTAAAACACAATGAAACAAGAAATAAGCAAATTAGCTAAAACAGATATTTAACTATCCGTAATAAGCACTTAGGCATAAGAATAAGCAACTACAATAAACTAGAATGGAGAATAAGCTAAAAAACTACAAACTGATAAACTCTTAAAACCACTTTGAAAAGGCAAATAAGCTAAAGTAAGCTTACTCTTAAAGACAGTAAAGGAAAATGGTTTAATCTACTCTAAAAAGCTCAGGAAATCTTAAATAAGCCGAAATAATAAGCTGATAAGCTAAAATGAACCACCAATACTAACAGTACTAACTTGGAGTTAGTACTGCTAGCTTTAAGTTAGTACTGCTAGTTTTAAAAGTTCCAAAAGTGAACTAGCAATACTAACTATGGGTTAGTACTGCTAGTTGAAAATACCCCTTAAAGTTTTCAAAAATCATTTTTCTTTTTATTTTAAGCTGATTTGATCCTAATTTATTAAAAACAGATTATCAAATAACAAAATAAGGCATTTATAAGCATATTTCACTTAAGAATAAACACTTGAA
>BQNB010002124.1:46260-64801 GCA_026074375.1 Tanacetum coccineum
AGATGAAAACACTCAAATCACTCGACTAATCTATGTGGTAACATGTAAGTAATTCGATCAACTGATCGATCGTGACGAGTATTCTATCATAAGCTTGGAAAGGATATACATCTCTACTACTAAAGCTAAGGAGTAACAAGTTTATAAAGGTAAATTGGGTTTTAAAAAGGCTTAAAGGGTTTAATCACTTTTTCTAATCTCTATCGATACCAATATTCCAGAAAAAGTAACAAAGACCATACATACACGCCCATAACGATGGGATAGACACATATGACTGCATTCAAACCTTAACTCGAATAAGCTAAAGAATAGGACTAGTAGTCTTTACCAAAAGTCGTAAACCAGCAAGGGCGACAAACCACATATACACATCCATAACAATGGAATAGACATACATGATTGCATTCAATTCCCTCACTCGAGTAAAACCAAGGGTTAGGACAAAAAGTGATATAGGGTATGGATCTTCTAATCCTTTCTCCAAAAGTAATAAACCAACAAGGCGGACAAAATCACACATACATGGCCGTAACGACGGAATAGACACATGTGATTGCTCGCATCCTCATTCGAATAAAACCTAAGGGTTAGAGATTAGGAAAGGAAAATAATTGTTGTTAAATAAAAATTTACAAGACAAATAGATTAAGTCCAAATAGATAAGGTACAAGTTGCTAGATACTCTCCCGACCGTTCCCATGATAAAGACTCATAAATATTTACACAAACGTCTTTGTTATAGATCAACAACCTAAGTTGGCGTTCCCGTAACGGTCAACTCCCAATCATCTCATACTATACATACTTTTACAAAGACAAGTGGCAACATCTACCACTTTATACAAAACTTTACATCGTTGATTTATAACCACGTATCAACAAATAATCGATCCTTCAAATAATACCATCGGTTTAAGCTTTAACGAACCGACTATAAGACTTCCTCCTCTTTTTTGTTGCAATTTTCTAATTTTTTTCATTTTTTAACAAAACTACACTACGAATCTCGGGGTAATTTCACCATCTTCACGATCATAATAGCTCCGGATAATTTTTTTCCATAATTATTTGTTCTTCGGTCGTACCAATAATTGTGATGATAGTAAAAATACATGAGTTCGTCTACTTTTACATTCCCATTGCAATGTGCAATTTCCCAACCATACCAGAGATATAAAATGACACAGGACACAAGAAATATATAATTTACACTTTAAGTAGCTAGCAACTGATTAATAGACTTAATCTAACAGGGTAGGTTAAGGTATAAAGGTGTAACGAAACAAATAGTTGGTGTTATCCTAAAGGATTGGCTCTACTGGTTTTTCTAGGGGTATCTTACTCTTAAAATGAGGATAAATAAAGGGTTTATACGGGGGTTAACTAACTGGTGTGGTTAGTTAATAATACAGCATATATATGCTTTTTGGGTGTAATCCTAAAAATTTACCAATTTAAACATGTTACTCCATCTAAATCCATAGTACTCATTATTGTGGTCTCGAATAGATATACCAAGCCAAGTTCTAAAGTCTATAACATCACCGGCACACTCATATTTTTGTGGAATTTTGGGTAAACATTTAGAAATGGATAAGGCTGAATCCTCATAATATATAATAAGGGTTATGTGTTCAGGTTATGTAACTAGTAATTTCATAGAAGTATGCTTGCATTTTTTTTAAATTTAAGCATAATTTAAGCATTTTATTGTGAAAAATAAGACAAGCAACGTTCTAGTTCCCTTCCCCCAACTTAAATTATACAATGACCTCGTTGTATAGATAAAACATTAAAAAAAGAAATAAAAGAATTAGAACGAGAATCTCCCCTGATATTTACTCGGTAGATTCTCCATGTTGAGTATATGAGCAAGAATTCCAGATGATCGATACTTCACCAAATTTGTCGATTCCTTTCCAGCGAGGTCTTGTGCAAAATATAGGAAAACCATGCAATCCTATCTCGGGTATCCTATGGTTAATAAAAAACTATACAGGAGACCAATACGTCGTATCCAAAAAATTGGATACGCCGTATGGAGAAACCTGTAAAAAGTACCTATACGGGTCAGTCTGCAAAATACGACGTATCATATAATGAATACGCCGTATTGACTGACTGACAATAATGTTTTTAAATATGCAAAAATAAAGGACTGATAACGTCCAAACATTTAATACGTCGTATGGTATGGAGCGAATACGCCGTATTGATGTCTGGGAAGACAAACTCGATAAAATAAATAAAAAACTGTCCGGATTATCTCCCGAGAAGCACTTTTCTTTTCAGCGAAGTCTTTAAGTTAGAATTTTTCTTTAGCTTCTCGCACTATTCAACACTCTTCCTCTTATGCTTTTATTCTCGTAACAGGTTTCGTGCTTGAGTCTGTAATCTATCAATGAGCTATGTTGCTGAACTTATTGCCATGCTTGATTCTATCATACACATACAAACCAAAAATCATCATATCATAATATACATCAAAAGATAACATGTTTTAAGTTTAGATACATCATGACATGAATAATATAAATGTACACAAAATAGAAATCAAAAGGTGTAAGGAAGAGAGATCAGGGATCTGGCTGGTCCACATCAAGTGGTGCGGCTAAAGTGTTGGCCTCCCCGGTCCTACGTCTGACACGTCTCTGGTAGGGTATCCGAAAGTTGAAATAACTCGTATACCTAACCCCGCTTTTATCCATCATCAGTGAGAGACTACTAATCGTCCATATAACGAATCTAGAGAAATCACGAGCCATACTATCCAATACCTCTCTCTGCATGCCAAATGCCTCTCGCATCCCGTGTACCTCCTCCTCCAGTCTAGCCACCCTATGTGGTAAAGTCCTAGCTGGTCCAGCTACAGGTGGTGGCTGGGTGCCTATACGAGTCCTAGAACAGCCTGAGCACCCTCATCAATATCGGAAGCACCTTTAGTGACCTCTAGGGCACCAGCCACAGCATCAGGCTGCCTCTCTGGTCCCAGGGCTACCCAAACCCAAGTATCATCAAGCTCATCACAAATCTATAGCTGCACCAGCTCGGCCATATCAATCACAAGGAGGTCTCGAACTATCACCGTCAATCCCTAAAGTCTTTGCTCAGTAAGCAGTCCAAAATGCTCAGCCAGACGAGCAACAAACTGTCCTCCAAATATCATCGCCCCGCGCTTCCTCCCTAAAGCAAATCTCCGTAAATATCTAGCCAACTGATAAGGGATGTTGACCGACCCGACATCCATCCCCCTGAGATAAAATAAATCAGACACGATCACCTTCTCATATTCCTGACTCCTCCCAGCAATGTTGCATACAATTAACCTATGGCACAACCTAAGCATCAGATCTTTGATCGCAGTATAAGATAAGCTTGTGCCAAGGAAATCCCCGTTAGATAAGATCCCTCTCCAGTAAGCACTCAGATCCCCCTTGTCGGAGATCTACCTCGTACCTCAGCCCCGTATGCATCAAATCCAGTGGACTCTATCTCCTCCGCCATATGTAGACCCGTACCCAGAATAAACTCTCTCCAGCTCACACGGCACCTAGCCCCACCCAACTAGAACTGTAACTCCCCAACTGTATCAAGATCAAGTACCGCCTCTCCAAATCTGAATGTATTGAAGAACTCCAAAATAAGCTCATGTACCAACGGGCCTCTAACCTCAATCGGCTACCTCCAAGCTCTGCTGGTAAACAAACTCTGCCCCTGAGCATCTCTATGCTCCATAAGTATCCTACCGCTCAATCCCTTGGCCATCAAATTAGTCAATCCCCCAAAATCAAAAACCTGTACCCTATGTACCCCTCTACCACATATCTTCCCCAACCTCTACTCAAAATCTGCAATATCTGCATTAGTGTACTCTAAACCCTCGAACCTTAGGTACTAATGTCTCTGGTCTCTTGGTGGAAGAGCCATATCGGCAAATTTAAACAAAATCAGCACATAGGTAATAAAATTTTGTCTTTCTGTTTTGAGGGTAAATACGGCATATCAAGGAAGTCAATACGCCGTATAAGGGTTTAAGTGAATACTCCGTATCCATAGGTATCCAATACAGAGTATTAGGAGATTATGGTCAATACGCCGTATAAGGATAACTCAATACGGAGTATAGGGAATACGGAGTAATAGATCAATATGGGCAACTAGATACAACATATAGGGGAATCAATACGACATATAGGGTATTAAGGGCTTATGTTTTTCAAAAAGTTCAATACGCCGTATCTAGACGAATGGATACATCGTATTTGTTTTAAGATTTGGGTAAAAATTCCTCAATACGCCATATCCATTTTACTAGATATGCTGCATCGATGCTATAGTTAAAAAAATAGGTTTCCCATTCTACCCATTTGACCCATTAGATCGATTTAAACTAAACTTATAATTCACTGGAAATAGGGAAAACATAGGTAATAGGCATAACGCAAAGGCCCTAAATCAAATCTCAAACCCTAACCCTAATTCTAGATCTAATCGAAAAAGGAAAAGAATAAGATTTAAGCCCTTTACCTTGTGATTAGGATCGTGAGAGTGAAAAAACAAACAAGGGATTGGTCTCTGAAACTTTTGAGTGCGGTTAATTTTTCGATTTAGAGTGTAAAAGGTGTGTGTAAAAGTTTATCCGGCGTATCAGTTGGGTTTTTATACCCAAACTCGATACGCCATATTGGGATTTGTCCAATACGCCGTATTAGGCAAATTTGTTGACGTAGTCAACTCTGGTTAAAAATAATGGATACGGGGTATAGGTGTTTACCTAATACGTCGTATTCCGTTCTTGGAGACCATTTTTTTCTAAATTTAACAAAGTAAAGAAAAACGTACCATGGCATCCGCAATTTCCTCGTGTAAACACCATCCTTATAAAACTGCTTAGGGTCGAAGGGAATGCCAAACGGCACATATAGATTTTTAATTATAAAAATAAATGGCTTCCCTTCGTGAAAACTTATCTGACATATCACTTTAGTAATTGAATAAAATTACTTATTTTCGAAAGTTCTATTTTCTTGTTGTGATTTTGTCTCTAAGCATTCATCAGACTCAACTGGTGTAATGTTATTGCTTATGCAAACAACATTATCCATTGGTTTGATATCAACGTTTTCCGAACACAATTCAGTATTAATTTCAACATGGTCATTCACTGGTTCCGGTTTCAAATCATTGACAGAAATTAATTTATAAGAAAACGAATTATTGTCGCATATAAAAGTATAATCTTTGTCGTCTGAATCAGAAAATGATATACTAAAATCAATGTCAGCTTGAATCACATTGTAAATACTTATAGGTGGTTTGGATGGAACGTTCTCATTTGATGTCAATGCATCATTGTAGACGATAGCTGGGTAATCTACTTCAAAATCAGTGAAAAATCAAGATCATCACAATAAGACTTATTGTATGTAGCAGTTTCCCAGTTAAACGTATGGCCACGCCTTTGAGCCTTTTCAGCTTAAAGTTTGATGTATTCCTCCATAGTGATGTTCGAATCGTCCATCATAAACTTGACTTGAAATCGTAACATGGAAACAAAAACAAATACGGGAAAAACAAACAAGGAAGAAAACACACAGAAAACTAAGCTAATCTAATTTACACTAATTACACTAATTTTAGGGTTAAGATAATCTAATGTTAAAAACCAAAATATTAAATAAAAGTAAAGATTTACAATTTCACTCCCCGGCAATGACGCTAAAAATTTGATTGTGTCGTTGTGTGTAGGTAATTTATTTATCAAGTTTTACATTTATGTTTTGCTGACTTTACCTAAAACAACACTTTAACGGGCAGTGTACCCGATCAAATATAGCTTTGTTGGTAAGTAGGGTGTCGATCGATTGCCTATCCACAAGCTCCAAACTCTTTCTAGTAGCTTTTGGTTCCCGCAAACTGAGTTTTTCATACACCGTGTATGGCATCAAGCTTATACTAGCTCCTAGGTCTGCTAACGCATTATTAATGTATAATTGGCCAATGTCACAAGGAATAGTAAAACTCACTGGGTCTTTCTCTTTTAATGGAAGCTTGTTTAATAATACCGTTGAGCATCTTTCATTCATAGTGATCATACAAGCTTCTTCGAGTCTGACCCTATTTTTTAGCAAACCTTTCAAAAATTTGGCATACTTTGGCATTTGAGCGAGTGCTTCGATGAAAGGCAAATTGATGTGGAGTTGCTTCAGGTTTTCCAAGAACTTTTTTTGTTGAGCCTCTTCTTTTTCTTTTCTCAATCTCGAGGAAAAGGAATGGGTGCATTTGTACTACACTTGATGGCTGAACAAATGTTTTTGGTCTTCCTGGGGTTGGTCTTTGGTAAGGACTTCGTTTGATTCAACCGGTTCATCGTGATTTATTACTAGAGGTTCTTCGGTATGTATATTGGTGTTATTATCTTGAACATCTTGAGTGGTTGTTTTTCCACCTTTAGTAGTTACTCCTTTAACATCGTGATTCGATATTGGAGTATTATTGATTACTCTTAATAATCCTTGTACCTCGAACCTGAGCTCACTTAATGAATTGTTCCTTTCTTTAAATAAGAGCTCGTTGGTTGTTCTGAATTCATGGAATATGCTCTCATCTCATCTTTCTCATGTTTTCCTTCGTCAATAAACTTGAATAACATTTCTTCCATTTAATCTCGCATCTGGTAAGTAAAATGATATGACGAAGTTGGAGCTCATTTTGAAAAAATAGACATAATTCAAAGTAAAGATATTCTAGAGAAATAGACTTGTAAAGATATCTAAAATTTTAATCAATACGCCGTATATAAATAATCGAATACGTCGTATTGCTGAATCAGAACGGATACGCTGTATTGGACAGAAAGTTGGATACGCCGTATTCAATGGAATAGGATAGCCGTATTCGGTTTATCGACCCGAAAACAGTTAATTATGAAAACAATTAACCAATCAAACAATTAAACAAAAAATAATACAATCAAAATATACAGATGTAAACATAATATATAGAGTATACACTAGTCCCTACAACCTAAAGTAACACTATCCTAAGGGTTAGATCTAATCTAATGTTAAAAACCAAAAATAACAAAAAAAAATCAAGATTAATTTTCACTCCCTGGTAGCGGCGCCAAAAACTGATGTGCTGTCGAGAAAGGTAAATTTATTGAATAACCAAGTTTAAAATTACATTTTTGACCGGCATTACCTAAAACAACACTTTTCACGGGCAGTGTACCCGATCGATGGGAGTTTTGTGGTAAGTAGGGTGTCGATCACTAAGATCGAGAAACACTTTCAATTTATTAATACTTTGGTTTTCTAATCTAAGTTAGTATAATCTACGCTAAACCTATGCTAAACCTATGTTAATTCCTAAATCTAATGGATAAGGGGGGTTTTCAGTCTGAGAGACTGGCACGGGTTTGGTGGTGACTAAAACCAATTCAAGACACTAAAACACACGCAAGCAAATTAACAGAAGATAAAAGAGCGATCTAGCCAAATATAAGAAAACTGTATTAACCATTATTAATCCAATCATAACGTTGGTTTTGGTTTATTTATACAAGGTTACTTATCACAGCGCATACATTTCTAAGACTGAGGCGTACTTCTTCCTAAGATCTAGATAATAGAACCAGTCACAATTAAACGCATCCCGCATAAAGCCTCTTATTTGTTTGATTAAATTCTATCTTAGGGATTAAAGCAATGGTGATCTTGTTAAACCCTGGCTCATAGAGACTTTACCCACTTACAGCTTAATGGCAATTCATACACTAGTAGTCCACTAACCAAGTCTTTACCAATTAATCGAGACCTACTAAATGATCCGAGGTCACCTGCTGGTCAATAAGCCACAATCTAAGGCAAAGAAAGGTCTTATTTGTGATCCTATTGGGTCTAGATGTATAAATCACTGTAGAAGAAGCTATCCGGCATACTAGAATACTTGGCCGTATCACTAGTATAGTTGAATGATAGGTCACATACAAAAGCATGTAAACAAGTATATTAATAAACATAAACAAGCAATCAACGATAAATTAAAAAATTAAGATAAACAAAACAAACATTAAGATCTTCATAATAATGGCTAATACCCAAAAGATTTAGCCAAAAGTAATGATTTAGCCAAGGTAAACTAACTGAGTTAACGAATGATACCAAAAACTAAATGATTACAAGAGTACAAGAAATTACACGTTGTTTCCTATGGAATTAATTGCGTTTCTTGATCTCTTCTGCTCTTTTTCTCCTCTAAAAATCGACTTTTATGGTTTAGGTATCAAGAATATGATTTAGCACACTTAAAACTCGTTTTTGAGTTTTCTATTTATAAGGTCTGGAAAAAGGTTGATACGGCTTAAAAGTCTTCGATACGACGTATTGGAGATTTCTTGGAGTAGGGACCACGTTTGATATCTTCCAGAATATTTTATTTCCATATGGCTTGAATACGGCGTATTGGTCTTTCCTAGATACGGCGTATTGGGTCTTGTTTCCTTCGTGGTCTTTAGTGAAGTGCAGGCACAAATACGCTGTATCTTCCTTGATGGATACAGCGTATTGGTTAATAAACAAATATCTTTGTTTAAGCTCCATAATGTGTGCCTTTTAATTAAGTTTCACCAAGTACTCTATAATTACTGCAATTCTCAAAATACAAATGAATTAAGTAACAATTCTTAATATCAATTAATAAAAAAATGGGTTAATTACATGGATAAATGATGCCATAATAAGTGAAGTTATTTGATGTCAATCACCTTAATTAGTTACTTAAGCTTGGCACTGTTGTTGATTGAACGACACGGTGCAGAAGCAAGCATCTAAGTACCCTATACCCCATCAAAAGTATAATAAGTTTACAAAAAAACCCACCCTCTGAGTTATCCAACATCAACATCTGCGAGTGCACTTGAGTACTACAACGTAACTCCTTTAAGTGATAGTTAACCAGGTCTTCAACCATCCACCTCGACTGTGGTTAACTAGATAATCCAAGTCTTAATCATAAGCTGTATACGGTCAAGCAAGTCATCAATCGATAGAGGGGTTTGAAGAAAGGAGGTAGAAAGTAGAAGGAAGTCTCAATGATGAAGTAAGTAGATGCCTTCGTAAACCACTTCAATCCAAATAAATGGATACCCAAATCAACTTTCGTGATCACTTGTCGTTTAAAATCCGAATTATTAGCCGTTTGACGTTTAAGTGAAACTTTTAATGATCGTTTATAGGATTAGTGATGCTGTTCTGCTTTGGTGATTATGTTAACATATTCCGTAGGAGTTTTGGAAAATTTTGGCAGGGTTCTGTTTCCTCAAAATGTCATAAACGGCGGTGTATAGTAACCCCTGTAAACACAAACCTCAGTGACACTATAATACACAAACAGCGGTGAACACAAACAGCGGCGAACACAAACAACGGCGGACACAAACAGCGATGTTCATACAACAAACACCGTATTCATACACGAACATCGGTATTCAAACTTTTCCAGAAAACTAACTTTTAAATCACTTAAAGACATACTTTTTGATCGTTTTTGATGATTCTTTTTGCACAACTAACTATATCTAGCCTAAATCTAACATAAAAACAAAAACTTTAACATTTTTAACACAATAAAAAAATTTCACTTTTTTTATGTTTTTCGAATAGATTTTCAAATAAGCTAAAAACTAGATAAGCTAAATGATTTAGGATGAATATAAGCTGTTTTAAACCTACAAATAAGCTAGAAAAACAAAAACTATAAAAAGATTAAAAACCAAAAAAATAAGTTGTAGCTTTTTTAATCAAAAATACGTTTGAATAAGCTTTGAAAAACCACGAATCAAACACCAAAAACCCCTTGACGATTGATACCACATGTTATCCCATTAACTTAAGATCCAAACAAAACTAATAAGCATACCAATAAGCACTTAAATGAGACGAACCATATAAGAGAAAAAGAGAAAGAAAGGTTTAGAGAGAGAAAGCTAGACAGAGAAAGAGAGGTGGATGACTACACATAGAACAAATGGCAACAACACCCTTCACCACATGTGGTGAATGGGTATTTATAATTCCAGCCTCATACCTAGGCGTATGGACTATTATCATGGGTCGGGCTTGGCTTGTGTTAGGCTTTAGCCTAAAACATGGACAATATTAGCTTAAAGTCCATGCCCGTTGAACCCGTCTAGCCTATTACAATACAAGACTGATTGTGACTAAGACGACCGATTTTCTTGTTTGACTTATATAAAAATAAGGCTAACAACACTCCCTCGCAGTTTGAGCGGGAGAACACCAAACGCTCAAGCTGGTATGAAACTCTTCAAACAAAGCGGAAGGCAGGCCCTTGGTGAAGATGTCCGCATACTGATAACGAGATAGAACATGAAGAACTCGAACCTGACCAACAGCAACCAAATCATAAACAAAATGAATATTCAATATCTATATGATTCGTACGTTGATGCTGAAATGGATGAGAAGACAAATAAACGGCACTAACATTGTCACCGTAAACATTGTATTTAGAAGACAAAGTGTGTGCAATTCGACGTAAAAGGTTTCCGCAACCAACAGGTCTCTCAACAACAAACTTTTTAACACCACATATTCTGCCTCAAACACTAGACAGAGAAAGGCGTTTTTGATGCTTATAGGACCAAGAGAGTAAGTTATTTGCCAAGAAATACACAATGTTACAACCCGAGAATTTCCCGTTCCAATGAGTTAGCCGTTTCGCGGTGTAAGTAATTAGAAATTTTTAAATGTTTAACCTGAATTGTTTCGTTGTTATCTGAGAATCGTCTCCGGGAGCGAACCGGGACACCAATGTTGTATATTTTGGCAATTTCCGCGTTTTTATGTTTTTAAGCAATATTTAAAATTTCGTAATTTTTCGTGATACCGTTACTCGTTTCGTTACTTACGTGCTTCGTATTTAATTTATACTTATACATGATCATGCAAAGTCTTGGAAATTAATTCACCAACTAGCACTATGATCCTAGAAAGTGGGAAAAATATTTTTGGTCCCCCTTTTTGCTTGTCCACAACCGGTCACAACATACATACATGCATAGGATCCATGTTTGAATTTTTGCTACAAGTTAACTAGTCAAAACTAATTTCCTACTTAAGGGCTTACACCATGTCCTAGCTACACCCTCATTTGAAGATCAAAATGGTCCCCTTTTCTTGTCCCCTCCTACCTCACGGCACACACTAGTGTGTGTGTGTGTGTGATTTTTGTGTATATACATATACACTTAACCTTATTCTCATTTCATTCACACACATATATTTTGCATTAGTCTTTCTTTCTTTCTTTCTTTTTCTCTCTTTTGCCGAACCAAAAACACACACACAAACCCACTTGTTTTTTATTTTTGATCATCCACTTGAAGATATATTGTTCGTGTTGATTGTTAGTTCATCCGGTATTTTGAAAAACAACGATTGGGTGTTTTTGATTTATACTCTAACCTATCGTCGTGTTTCTTTGTAAGTCAATCTTTAATTTTTCAAAATAATTTGTACTTTTGCACACATATGAACATCCCCACAAGGGTTACAAAGCAGACCATTGTGAAACATATTATCAAGTTTTTACTAAAAAACTACAAGTCTCAAAGTTTAATATTTTCTTAAAAATGAAGAAAATAAAAATTAGTTGTACTTTTGCATTTAAAATTTCATTATAATAATTTTTGATATATAATATTGCTAATATTACGGCTAATATCGTTTATTTTAAATTGTCACGTAATATTAATTAAATATTGTTGGCGAAAAGATTAAGTTAGATTTTGGATATGTTAATAGCCGTAAGTTGAATGGCGAAGATGTTAAGGTTTAGAACGACTTGTTGCGATATTTGAGGTGTTTAGCCAGAAAATAAATCGTATAAACTTGCGAGTCAATAAAAGATGTATTTGAAAAATAGATAGATTCCCAGAGTTGAGGTTGATAAAAATGGAAAGTCTCTATTTTTAGCAAGGTCCCATGCAGAAATTTCATAAAATTTATAAACAGCAACGAAAATATACTTTTATTATCACTTATGATAAACGTAGAAAAAAACGAAAGATTCAAGTTTAGGTCAAACATATTTTTTCTGTAGTTATCGAGTCAACGTTGATGTGTCGGGACACTAAAAGATAAAATACACTAAAAGACGAAATACACTAAAAGACGAAATACACTAAAAGACAAAATACACTAAAAGATGAAATACACTAAAAGACGAAATACACTAAAAGATGAAATACACTAAAAGACAAAATACACTAAAAGATGAAATTCACTAAAAGACAAAATACACTAAAAGACGAAATACACTAAAAGACGGAATACACTAAAGGACGAAATATTTTCTAAAATGTTTTAAAGTGTCGAGACTAGTTCCAAAACTTATAATTTTCAAAAACGTTTTTAGAAAGAAGATACGCCGTGTCTATTTGTGCTTGGATGATCAGTTCTTGCGTTAAGCGTTATTCGTTGTACATTATTCTTAAACGACAACTATATGATAGGTTGTCGCTAGAACCGTGAGATTCATTTTCACTTGATTGATTCCTTTTGATCCACTACCCGTATAAGTAGTTCATATCCCCACTCTTTTACGTCGTTTTGAATAAATTTTTTATAACTTGGGGTGAAGAAATAGTGCTTGTTTTTTAAAACGGACACAAGTACTTTGCGTGAGATTTTCCTGTTACGTGTTGCCTAATAGCGTATTAGACCACACTGCACATCTTATCATGAACGTCAATCTCTTGACTGGAGGACCGGTCGAGGGAGCGCGAGTGTTATAAATAGATCTATTGGGACTAATTATCCCTATCCGGGTGAGTAGCGCTCACTACCCACGGGGTGCCCGATAAACGGATATATACCATGTCGAACTTAAGAAGGTAGTCTTGGTCAGTTACCTCGGGGGCTTGTTTCAACCTAGCAATATACTATGCTATAAACGTAATTAGCTTCGGTGTCATGAGCTTAGCGCAACGTAAATACCTTTTTATGTGAAGTTGTATTTGTTATAACTGTCGCATACGTGTTGATATCTTGTGGTCCACTGTAACATCGTTTGAACTAAACCTATGAATTCACTCAACTTTATGTTGAACGTTTAAGCATGTTTTTCTCAGAGTGCTTAGCATGAGATGCTGTGATTGAACTTATATGAAGTCTATTTACAGTACAGTTTACCAGAGATTTATCTATGTCTTTAAATACCGTTGTTGAACTTATTTAAGCTTCCCATCAACTTTTGAATCTTTAAATTTAATCAATGTAAAACTTATTATTATTATTTTAAAACTTTGCAACGGTGTTTATTTTTAAAACGTACCCTTAGAGGTCGTTCTTTATGCTTTGTACTTGAGATGCGCAATCAAGTCACGCCTCCGGACACGTGTTCCGTCCAGGCCCCGTCTGGGGGTGTGACAGTTTGGTATCAGAGCCAAGGTTATAGAGAACCAGGTATAAAAACAATGTCTGGACTATGAACCATTATATTATCCTACTGATTATGTGCCTTACGTGATCTTAACATAGTACGTATACATAACTTAAGTTTCTTACTTAAGATAGTATATAAGTAATTAAATACTAAGTATATCTAATATTTCTAAGTGTTTCTTATCTCATCCTATCATGACGTACTCGATGACTCATTCATTCATTCATTTTGCATTCATCCAGTTACCCATTCACCCATTCATATTTTGCATCATGCATGGTTGATATAAAGATGATTTATATGAACTTTGCTTGTGCAGGTTATGGCTATTTCAGTTATCTCGATTTCTTCGGATTCATCTGAGGATAGCGTGGGGACACCTGCTGGACGAGTGATCTTGTTCGGTACTATCCCTACTACTATTCCTGACACCACACCAGTGATTACTCCACCTGCTACTCAGACTGACACACCAGTGATACCCACAGAGACACCTATCATAGCACCTACTATACCACCATCCCCAGATTATACACCAGCTTCTCCTGATTACTCACCTGCATCTGATTCAGAGTCTGATCCATCTGAGGATCCATCATCAGACCATATACCACCATTACCAGCTACCTCACCATTTTTATCATCGGATGATGACCCCACAGACAGTGATACACCAGATACACCATCATCACCTACCCATGATACACCTTTCACTGAGATTACCGCTTCTACCCAGAGATCACCTATCATACCTCGTCGTCGAGTTATGCTTCTAGCATCTGGACAGCCTATTCCTTATGGTCGACCGTACCGCTACCATCTTAATGGGCCGGTACACATGATGACCGCAAGGAAGAGGGTTGGACCGTTACCCACTCATCGTCTTGCTGAGAGACATTCTGCCGATCATTCTTCTTCAGATTCATCATCAGAGGCATCATCAGATTTTCATTCGGATGCTTCATCTGATCCTTCTTCGAGACACCCATTGTCAGATCATTCTTCACCAGATTTACCGAGTACTTCTGCGGGGCCATCTCGCAAGAGACAAGTCCCCCCTATGACATCTGTAAACCTGCCTTACACCAGTATCCTAAAAAAAGCTTTAATCACATTTCCATGCTGATTTGATACCATCGCCTAAGAGAGTTAGGGATTCTGGTTATTCGGCAGATGTAGAGGTTGATCCTAGAGAGACTAGTTTGAGGGATGATGCATTTTGTCAGGTTAGTGAAGAGCCCTCATTTAGAGGCAGGATAGTGATCCAGAGATTCAGGCAGAGATTGACGAGTGTTTTGCTTACGCAGATGCTCTTAGGGATAGAGGGATTGAGGCTAGAGTTGTAGTTGAGGCTGATGATCGAGATGAGACAGAGACGGGTGTGAGAGGCCCGGTTGAGGTCAGAGTTGAGAGGGTTACGCATCCTGTGATGCCAGAGGATATTCCTGAGCCTGCTCAGGAGGGAGCAGTAGAGGCTACGTATGAGACATTGGGAGATTTGGTTCAGAGTGTTCACATGGATCACACTCAGACTATCCGTAGTCCATCGAATACAGACTATTGAGGGAGGTTCAGAGAGAGCAAAGACACAGATGGTTGGGGTATGAGTCGGTCAGTTTATTGCTTTGACTGAAGAGAGATTGCTGATTGGGAAGAGGGATAACAGGAGGCTTAGAGGCACCGTGAGTGTTGAGAGTCAGAGAGTTGACCGACTCCAGCGCGGCATGTCACGTATGTAGAGAGAGTTTTAGAGAATAAGATGCGACGACTTCGATTTATGATCGAGAGAGAGTTGGCAGACTTGAGACGTGTGCTAGGAACACATGGCAACCGTTTCTTAGAGATGGGGGGTTTTGATTCGTTAGTAATTGCTCATTTTAGTGATGACCGTAGTGTTAGAACTCGTATTTCTGTATTTTAAAACGTTGTGATGTAATCACCTATGTTCAATGATATGAAATTGGTATTTATCTATGATATGATGTCATGATTTGATTTGCTTATGCTCTTGCGTCATGCATTATGGGATTTCCGTGAATATGTATTTTGATCTATTTTCTATGTGATTAACCATAAATTTTATGTAACGCCATTAGTAATCTCGCATTACCTAGAAATCTTACCAAGCGTTATATTGTTGTGTTGTAGGAAGATGCCTAACACACGATCTGGAGCGTCTATGACTCGTGAGGAGTTTGAAGAATTGGTTACCCGCCGAGTAGCTGACAGAAAATAGAGGCTCGTGAAGCCGCAAGGACCCTTGAACCCCTGAATGAGAATGTGGATGAACAAGAAGGCGAGAACGGAGGAAATGGAAATGGAGGAAATGGAAATGGAGGGAATGGAGGAAACGGAAATGGAAACAGAAATGGGAATCATGGTATGAACTATGGAGGTTTCATGCCAGTGGCTAGAGAGTGCACTTTCCAAGACTTCTTGAAGTGCAAGCCACATAATTTCTCAGGAACTGAAGGCGTTGTCGGATTGACCCGCTGGTTTGAGAAGATGGAGACTGTGTTCAATATCAGTAATTGTCCACCGAAGTATCAAGTGAAATATGCTACATGCACACTGCAGGACAGTGCTTTGACCTGGTGGAACTCTCATAAGAGAACCATTGGTGTGAGCTTCAGACTCCATGAATGGGTGAACTTAATGAAGTTGAATGACAGAAGTGTACTTCCAAGATGAAATCCAGAAGATGGAGACTGAATTGTGGAATTTGACCGTGAAAGGAAACGACTTGACTGCTTACACTCAAAGGTTTCAGGAGTTGATTTTGTTGTGTACTAGAATGGTCCCTGATGAAGAAGACATAGTGGAAAGGTTTATTGGAGGTTTACCGGACAACATTCAAGGGAATGTGATTGCTGCAAATCCAGCCAGACTCCAGGATGCTATACGCATTGCTAACCAACTGATGGACAAGAAGGTCCAGGGTTATGCTGCAAGGAGTGCTGAGAATAAGAGAAGGATGGAAAGTAACCTAAGGGATAACCGTGGACAGCAACCGCCGTTCAAAAGACAAAATACTAGTGGGCAGAATGTGGCCAGAGCTTATACGGCTGGGAACAATGAAAGAAAGGGATATGCTGGGCCACTACCCTACTGCAATAAGTGCAGGATGCACCATGAAGGGTTGTGTACTATGAGGTGTGGAAACTGTAAGAGGGTTGGACATCAGACTAGGGATTGTAGGGCTGCTATTGCTCCAAACACTCAGAGGGCTCCAGTTGGGAATCAGCAGGGTATTATTTGTTATGAGTGTGGAAGACCAGGACATTTCAGGAAGGATTGTCCTAAGTTGAGAAATCAGAACCGTGGAAACCAGACAAGAAACAAGAATGGAAACAAGACTGGAAACCAGACTGGAGGTAACGAAACTACGGCGAGAGCTTACGCCATTGGTGGAGGAGGAACAAACCCTGATTCCAACGTTGTCACGGGTACGTTTCTTCTCAATAACTGTTATGCTTCTATGTTGTTCGATTCGGGTGCCGATAGAAGTTTTGTGTCGACTACCTTTAGTGCTTTGCTTGATGTTACACCAACCACTTTAGACACTAGTTATGCCGTAGAACTTGCCGATGGAAGAATTTTCATAAAGGTAATGGGGTTATTATTTAAAAAAAAAAAAATAATAAATAAAAAAAAAAAAAAAAATCAAATATTTTCTTAGAGTTCATGTTAGGGGGATTTATTTAGGTCTTCCGTTCGACATAGACATAGATCTAATGCCCATAGAACTTGGTAGTTTTGACATCATCATCGGTATGGATTGGTTGTTAAAATACCACGCGGTAATCGTTTGTGACGAGAAGGTTGTCCGTATACCTTATGGAGATGAAGTGTTGATAATTCGAGGCGATGATTATGACTGCAGAAGTAAGTCAAAGCTGAACATCATATCGTGTACGAAAACCCAGAAGTATCTACATAAGGGATGTAAAGTCTATCTAGCGCAAGTTACATCCAAGAAGACTGAGGACCAGTCAAAGGAGAAGCGGCTTGAGGACGTGCCAATCGTACAAGAATTTTTGGAAGTCTTTCCAGAAGACTTGCCTGGGCTACCGCCTGCTCGACAAGTTGAATTTCAAATCGACTTAGTCCCTCGTGTTGCACCTGTAGCATGAGCCCCATACTGATTAGCACCAGCCAAACTGCAAGAGTTATCCACTCAGTTACAAGACTTTTCTGAAAAATGATTCATAAGACCTAGTTCCTCACCCTGGGGAGCTCCGGTTTTGTTTGTCAAAAAGAAAGATGAATCTTTTCAGATGTGTATCGACTACCGTAAACTAAACAGGCTTATTGTGAAGAACCGATACCCACTTCTGAGAATCGACGACTTGTTTGATCAACTGCAAGGGTCAAGAGTCTACTCTAAGATCGACCTGAGATCTGGTCATCACCAACTCACAGTTTATGAGGAAGTCATTCCCAAGACTGCATTTAGGACTCGCTATGGTCACTACGAATTCCAAGTAATGCCGTTTGATTTGACTAACGCACCGGCAGTATTCACGGGTTTGATGAATCAGGTGTGCAAACCATATCTGGATAGATTCGTGATTGTATTCATCGATGATATTTTGATCTATTCCAAGAGTAGAAAGGAGCATAAAGGGCACCTTAAGTTAATTCTGAGGTTACTTAAGAAGGAGGAGTTGTATGCTAAATTTTCAAAGTGCGAATTTTGGCTGTCGAAGGTATAATTTCTTGGTCACGTGATTGATTGAGAAGGCATTCACGTTGATCCAGCTAAGATTGAGTCAAACAAGGATTGGGCGTCACCCAAGACACCAACCGAGATTCGTTAATTTCTAGGTTTGGCCGGTTACTACCAATAATTTATTGAAGGTTTCTCGAAAATTGCTAGGCATATGACGAAGTTGACTCAGAAAAGCATGAAGTTTGATTGGGGAGAAAAGGCAAAAGCTGCATTTCAGCTGTTGAAACAGAAATTGTGTAGTGCGCCGATTTTGCCTTTACCCGAGGGAAGTGAGAACTTCGTGGTATATTGCGATGCTTCGTATAAAGGGTTGGGCGCGGTTTTGATGCAAAAGGA
>BQNB010002124.1:70634-104138 GCA_026074375.1 Tanacetum coccineum
AAAACGTACCCTTAGAGGTCGTTCTTTATGCTTTGTACTTGAGATGTTCAATCAAGTCACGCCTCCGGACACGTGTTCCGTCCAGGCCCCGTCTGGGGGTGTGACAAGATCCATCTTAGGAAAAACACCATATGAACTCTTGAGAGGTAGGAAACCTACTCTTGATTACTTCAAAGTGTTTGGAAGCAAATGCTTCATACTAAACACAAAAGACTACCTCACTAAGTTTGACCCAAAGTTATACGAATGTGTTTTCCTAGGCTACTCCCAAAATAGTAAAGCTCACATGATCCTAAACAAACATACAATAAAAATCAAAGAATCATTAAACGTGACATTCAATGAAACTCCTCCCCCATCAAAAACATCACCCACCTCAAATTCATTTTCTAGATTTTTCTAAAATACCTCAAAGTCATTTTCTAGATTTTTCTTTTGGGTAACCTTAATTGCTTCTTCTTCATCTAAAACATCACCCTTGGTGGATGATGATTTAGATGAAGAAGAAGCAATTAAGGTTACCGAAAAGAAAAATCTAGAAAATGACTTTGAGGATGAAACTATAGAAATTGATGAAATCGTCAATATTAAGGAATCTAAGAATCATCTATTAGAAAATATCATAGGAAACCTTAACCAAAGAGCTCTTGGGTCATAAGCCCAAAACCAAAGTAACTTCTTTTGTTTTATATCAACTATAGAACCTAAGAATATATGTGAAGCTTTGAAAGACGAGAGTTGGATAATTGCAATGCAAGAAGAATTAAATCAATTCATTGCAAATGATGTTTGAGAGTTAGTAACACAACCTAAGTCTATAAAAATTATAGGAACTAAGTGGGTATTTAGAAATAAGCTTGACGAAAATAGCGTCGTATCTAGAAATAAGGCCTAGACTAGTAAGACAAGGTTATAATCAACAAGAAAGTATTGATTATGACGAGACATATGCTCCAGTAGCTAGATTAAAGTCAATTAGCATTTTATTAGCTTATACTTGTGCCTTAGATTTTAAATTATTTCAAATGGACGTAAAAAGTGCATTCCTAAATGGGTTTATCAATGAGGAGGTATATGTGACACAACCTTCAGGATTCGTTGATTTCGAAAAACCTACTCATGTTTATAAACTTAAAAAAGCTTTGTATGGTCTTAAACAAGCTCCTAAAGCTTGGTACGATAAATTAAAAGCTTTTTATATTAAACATGAATATATCATGGGAATGGTAGATAACACACTTTTTACAAAGAAGAAAGGTTCAAATCTCATCATTGTTCAAATATATGTCGACGGCATTATATTGGGTTCAATTTGTTAAGAGTTGTGTGATGACTTCGCCAATATCATGTGAGCATGATGAGTGAACTAAACTTCTTCATTGGATTACAAATAAAACAATTAGAAGACATTATTTTTTTAATCAATCCAAATATATTAAATAAATGCTTAAGAAATTCGGCTTAGAAGATTCTAAACCAATGAAAACGCCCATGTCCTTGGATACAAAACTCACGAAAGACAAAGAATGTGAGTTTGTGGACAGTACTAAGTACAGGGGTATGATAGGTAGTTTATTATACCTAACGGCAAGTAGGCCCGATATCATGTTTAGTGTCTGCCTTTGTACACACTTCCAAAAGGATTCAAAAACCTCTCACCTTGAAGCGGTTAGCGTATCTTCGATACACATTAAAGATACTACGCACTTAGGATTATGGTATCCTAAGGGGACTGACATAAAAACTTATATGCCGACTCTGATCATGCTGGAGATTATGTGGATCGAAAAAGCACTAGCAGTATTTGTACGTTCGTAGAATGTTGTCTAACTTTCTGGTTCTCGAAGAAACAAACCGCTCTTTCTATCTCCACGACTGAAGCTGAATACGTAAGTGCCGAAAATGCATGTCAACAAGCACTATGGATGATACAAGCTCTCATCGACTACGACATCCGCCTCGACGACTTTTCGGTTTTGTGCGACAACAAAGGCGCGATTGACTTAATCAAAAATCACGTGCAACACTTGGGTACGAAACACATTGATATAAGTCATCATTTCCTTCGTGACAACGTCCAAAAAGGAAATATATCTATCGAAAAAGTTCCATCTGAAGATAACATCGCCGACATTATCACTAAACCTCTCAAATGCGAATCTTTCAATTATCTTCGTCTAGGTCTAGGAATGATGGAATACTTCGCGTAAACGTCTCTTATTTCTTCTACTAGTTTCGTGCATATTAAATTTACTCTCTCTCTCTTAAGGTAACAACCTAATTATTTTATCCGAAATAGTTAAGTATTTTTAATTCCTGAAATGCAAATTAAAATGTCATTTGTTCGAGAAAATCTCGTAAACATCTCTTTCTTCTTTCCACTAATATTCTCATCTCGATTAAATTTACTCTAACATCTTTTAAACATTTCCTCCTTCATTTAAGAGTCTCGTTTCTATTTTCGTTTGTCGTGACAACTTAATTATTTCATCCAAAATATTTAAGTATTTTTAATTCGCGAAATGCAAATTAAAATGTCACTCCTTTCGTAAAAATTCGTCAAAAACTAAACCCAAAATTACCCATCAGGTACCGGTCCCAAATATATTTACGATCCCATATTTATAACTGGCAGGTCCTGATATATTAGGACCGACACCTGCTGATAATCTTTATACTCATTTTATTTTTTATTTTTTCCAAACACTCCTCTACCTTCTCTTTGATGCTACTGCTCGATGAAACAAAACACTCCAAAATCACAAAATCAAACTTCAAAACTCAAAATTAAGGTGCAATTATCAAAAATTATCAATTAAATCATCATAAACATGTAAGTGATTTCATCATTTTCTCTTTCAATTTTTGAGTCTAGGGATCAATTGAGCACCAAAGGGATTTTTATTTTTTATTTTTTCTTACATTTTCATGCAATTAGGAGTAGAATTAAGCAATGTATAACTAATATGCTTCCCGCAGATGTAGGATTTGCATAATTGATCATAGTTGAAAATTTTCGAATTTTACAGAAACCCCAATTCCTTTTAGAATTTTTTTTGACAACTAGGATTATCATGAAAATACTTTTCGTGCATTTTTAATACATTACAAAGACGTTTTCACACGCATACATGATGAACTCATGATTGTTGCCGAAATATATAACGATTTTTTTTTTTGACACATCCAGTTGAGCAAAACTAAATTAAGGAGCGTTTAGGTTATCTCATAGGTTTTATTTTTAGAGTCGAGATAACCGCACCTCCACATTTGTTGCATATAGACATACACTAGTCATCATCTTTTGATATTTTGATCTCGTAACACTAAAAATATATTAAGACTATTTTATTTCTTTTAGGTGTCGACATGGATCACTCTTGAAGCTGAGCTTCAACTAACCAAACCCTATATCCCCAAAATATCAAAAGAAAAATACATCCCTGAACAACTAAAAAGTACCATCGAAAATCTTGAGTCTAGAACTGTTCATGAAGGACGAGTTGTCCAAATTTCATATGTAAAACAAGATTAAATCAAAACCATGTTTGAAACCTTAGGCTTTTAACAATTATACAATATTAACAAACCCATCTGTCCCAAGATTCTTATTAGAACTCTACTCTCAATTTGAACTCTCAAGAAATGAGGACCAAACTTTTTCGGTCAAATTTTGGGTATTAGATATGGAATTCACTCTAACTCTTGAACGTTTTGCCAATATCTTTGGTGTTCTGTGGAAAGGAAAATGTGCCTACTCGGAAGAATGTTCTCTCGATTCTCTCAAAGATAATCGAGAAACCGAAGGTCCATATTATACCCACATCCCCTCTCAAAAACTAATCAAATGCTTTGTTTAAAGAACTCCAAATTCATACTACATTCAAAGTAACCATAAACCCTCACTCAACAATACCTTACCCAATAATAATCAAAAATTCGAACTGCATCCTGACATTTGGGATAAATTATTCGACAAAATGTTTTAAGTCTAGGAGAAACCTGTAATCACATCTCTGCCTCCTCATGTCATATGATGTATTTCATCATGGCTAAACAACCCTACAATCTCATTTATTTCATCATTAAACGAATCTCCAGTGTCAAAAATCAGTCCAACTCTTTAATGCCATACGACATGTTATTAACTTGTCTCTTTCGTTACCTAACATTCGTCCATCCACAACTCAACAATCCTAAATATCAATCATTTCCCCATGTCATGACATCTATGGGACATTGTGATGATTATTTTGATAGTGATTCGGAACCACCAAGTAATGATGAGAGCACGAGAAACAGCTAAGTCAATCAGAAAGACTTCTCGAAGAAAGTTAAAGAGACAAGAATTTAGTCTTAAAGACTATTATGCACTTAGTATTTAACCTCATGACTTGCTCGTAGTAGTTTAACAAACCTAATGTTTGCATGACTTATCTACACTCATTATATTACTATTACTAATATGGATGCTTGTTAATTTCTTCTTATCTTTGACTATCTCTTGCTTAGCTTATGTGAATATATGCATAGAATACCACTCTTGATTATCTAATTGATTACTTGTATGCTTAGGATAGTTGACAATATATAATTCTAGACATAGGATTTGCTACACCTAGCCACTGTAGTCACCACCTTTCTTTCTCCAGATTTGAAAAAAAAACTGGGCAAAGGTTATGGGAGTAAGGACAAAGGTTATGGCACACAATTTAGTGCTATTTCTAGAAAGCAATCTACTTTACGAATATGTTATCATTCGTTCTTATTTTTGCATGTGCTTAGAGTCTGTCTGGTCCTGTTTGGAATGATGGTGTGGTTTACTACGTATTTGTACCTGCCTATTTAAGGGGTGTTTGGAGGATGCTTATTCTCATACCCGAGTTGTGAATTTATATTTAAAAGCTGCAAAGTAATAGAAGGGATGTCAAGGTGCGTTGAGTTACATCGATCTACTAATTCTCTGAGATGGGAAAAGGCTATGATTCTCTATTTTCGCAGGTCTATTATTGAAGATTGTAGGTTGGCTAGGGAGACTAATAGGTTGTGTGGGGAGGTGGTTGCTGTGGTGGAGAGGACGTAGTTTTTTCAAGAGTTGAATACTTTGTCAGGATGACTTATGCCTGAGAAGATGGCTGAGTTTCTGTGAGAGAATAAAAGAAAGGATACATAGAGGATGTTGTAGTTGCAGATCTTAGGGAGAGAGGTGGAATTAAGGGCCCGTGAAAAGAAGCTTTTCATCGAGAAGCTCAAGGGTGTGGTGCTGTTTTAAGACTGATGTTGAAGTGTCATACATCTGCCTTGCTTATGTTGTGTGGGAATAATGTGTTATGCCTAAGTTGGATCTAGGCCCAATCCCGTATTCAAATGTCTGTTTTATGTCTTTTAGGAGTGTCGTTGTAGAGTCTTGTTTGTGTTCGTGATGGTGGTCTGTAAGATATTTGGCCTATGGTATGTAAGATATTTGGTTTAATGGATGTTTGTCTTTGTGTTAATTCATAGGTGCCTGTTGTGGGTTGTGTTATATATGTACCAAGTTGGTATTCTTGCAATTTAGAGTAGTAGTTGATACCTTGTGACGTTTTTGCTAAGCTTGTTGATCCTTTGACGGTTGCCGGCTCCTTTGTAATTAATGGGATCTTGGAATGTGTTGGATGTTAGTGAGCATGTTGTAGGTATTTATAGCTGCTAGTTACAAAAAAATTTGTATTTATATCTAAGGATAGTGTTGCATTAAATATTAATACATGTATTGTTTTTTACCTCACTGTTTGATCCTTCAATTGCTAGTGGTTCATCTAAAATGGAATCAACGATAAATTCACCTGCTCCTTTTCGTGTCAAAAAGGTGAAGTGGATCTGGAACACGTGTTTTTTTCCAATGATTTTTTTTATTTCACTTGGTATTTGGCAGCGGTTTACTCCTTTGTACTTCTGTGCTAGTTTTAAAGCTAGTAACCTTATCGCCCGCTGGTGTGAAAAAGGTGAAGTGTGCATTTGCTGTTGCATCTGTAACTGTGGCTTTGAACACGTACCTGTTGTTTTAGATGGGTTGTTGTCATTGCATTAATAATTCTTGGAAAGAGGTGTCTTGGTTACGTGTGTGCGTTTTATGTTAGATGTGATACCTGTAAGTTGGTTGGTCCAGTTGTCTATGGTCTTCACAATCGTACACGCCGTTATCTGATGTTGCCTTTTCGCTACACTGGTTGCATGATGTCTAGTACCATTCTCTGTTTTCTCTTATTCGTGTGACCATTGCTTCACATGTAAAACGTACTCCCTGCAAAAGTTGATTAGCACTTGTTGGCAAATGTATGTTTCAAGTGAGTGTGTGAGTGGTTGTTTTGCACAGACCTTAAAGCTGACTAGATTTGTTGTAGGAGTGTATGCAATGTTTCTCCGTTCCTTGTCTTTTCCATCTCAAGGTCTTTAAAGCGGTTTTTAGATACTTGAAGAGGTGGGTTCAGGCTGTACTTTTCCTTGAATCTGAATTACAACTGTGAAATGTGTTACTTACAAACATTGTGTGTAAAAGTGGTTTTGAGGTTTATGAGATTGTTAATGTTGCTTATGCGGTGTGTGTAGACTCGGCTTCTGGTATTTTGAGGTTGATGTAGTAATTAGTTGCAGGGGTTGATGATAGTTGCAAATCTGCAGTTATGTATATTTATGTTATTGTTGCAGTTATAAGTAAAATTGTGTTGGTTTGAATGGTACGTACATTTGAACTTTGAGACTCGACAAGAGCTGACATCAATCATTATTGGTTGTGCTATCTTTTCTATTGGGTCTTTGTCTAACTGCTTAGCCAAGTCGTCCTACATTGTGAACTCAACAACATTTCCACTAGTGGCAAAAGAATCGCATATTTAAGTGGTATTGAAATCAGTGATTTATAGTGCAGATAGCATTACTTACTCAAGATTTTCGATTTCAATCTTCCTTTGGTAAGCATCCCTGATGTCAGATAGATCGGCAATGGATCTTATGCTCCCCAAGTAGTCTGTTCGTCATAAATGGCTTTTGTTAGCTGATATATTTGTTTTGAAAATTAAGAGTAATTGCATATTATCTATTAGGATGGAATGAATTAAGCTAACTACACGTTATGTGTTAGTATGGGGTAAATCATTCTTGAGTTTTCATCTTCGTAAGGGATTCTTGATGGCACCTGGTTGTATGATATAAATTTAAAGTGGTTGTCCATGAACTCTGATTCTTGTCCTTGGAGAATGTCAAAGGTTGTGACTTTTCCGAATTTGAGACTTGTTTTGTTTTCTAGAGTTTGATGGTACGGGTTTGTGGATTCACAAATGAACTTTGAGATTCTATAGGATAAACCCTAAAATTTTTATAAAAATTATACTAAAAAGAGAAAGTGATGAGAAATTTTATAAAAATAAAAGCCCTAATTTTTACTTTTTAATTAAAGTTTAATTAAACTAATTAAAAACTAAACCTAATTATTTATTAAAATTATTAAACTAACAAAGAAACTTAACTAAGGACTAACTATGCAAGTCCTTAAAGGACTAACAATACAAAACAAAGGACTAACTGAGAAAACAATTAAAACTTAAAAGTTACACTTCCTACCCTGAGGCCCAACCCCGACTTCAAACTAAGTCCTTTTAAGCTTAAAAATAAGTTCAAATTAAAAAGTGCTTATTATGAAAAACTTATAAAAGCAAAGTTGTAGAACAAGCTAGTGTGAATAACTTTAATGAAAATATTATTAGCTGAAAACCAATAATAAGCTCAAAAACAGCTTATTAATAAGCTGTTTACAGAATGTAAGGGTTTATCTTTGATTATTACTAATCAGTCTTGTAAACAACTCAAATTAAAGCTCAAAGAAAAAGCAAAAAGGTGTTCGAAAAAGCTTATGATTTGCGTAAGCTAATATGGAAAAAACTTTGAACTGAAAATACTTAAAGATAATTGAAAATGATGATGAAAGTAGTAAACTCAGGAAACAAGGCAATAAGCTCAAAAACTATATAAGCTCAAATGCTCAAAAAGCAATTTCAGACCTTAAGCCTTTGCAAACTTAGCTAAACTACTTGTGGACTATAAATCCAAATCATAAAATCAAACACTCTAAGCTAGAAATCAAAATTTAGAAGCTAAATCTTAACTGCAACTGTTTTTGGCTTTTTGGCTGACTTTTGTCAGCAAATTTAAGCTAGGAAATAAGCAAGAAAATGAAAACTAAGCCCTAATCTATATTAAGCTACATCTACTCTATAAGCTACTTGAACCTTAAAAGCTAAAACCTATGATTACCTTACTAAATTTGAAACTAAAAGTGACAGCAGGAACAGCTAAGGTTCCTGCTGATGCACTTTGCAAGAGCTCAAAATCAAATATACAGGCACCCTAAAGGTTTGGTACTACACTAAACACTCTTATTGAGTGTGGACAAACACAAAACAAGCACAAACCAAGCCCATAAAGGCTTTGTTTCACATTAGCACAGCAAAGAAAGAGTGTAAATTTCCCTGGTGCGAATGAACATAATAAGCCCTATTCTTTTCATTTCCAAAATCTAACCTATAAAAACTCTTTAACTATTAATTTTAAATGAAATTGAAACTGACTCAATGAAAAACTAAAGCTCACTTTGACTTAATGTGGTCAAAGAAGCTTATTCCAAACACCCCTTTAACCTAGTGACAACTTTTGATTAAACAACTAAAATGAAAATTTAACTAATGAGTTCTTAATACCAGATAATAAACTACTAAAAACTAGCTTAATGAACATGAGTTAACAACTGAATAAGAAATAATCTAAAATCTAAACTACTTTCTATATTTTTGGCTTTTTATAGTTAAAATGACAGAATTAAATCAAATCTAATATCTATTAAAAACAAATAGAATAATATGACCAATAAGTACTAATAGTATAACAAAAAGCACAATTAAGCAGATAGGATAAGCAAATAAGCAGTTTATACTATTAAGCAAATTCTAAGCAGATCTTAGCTAGGAATTTAAAAGACAAATGAATTTAAAAGGAAACTTACTTAAACCTCTAGCTAAACAAGAGGACCCAATGAAGGGCAGCTACAAGCTCTAGCTTATCCTACTGGATAAGCTAGTTTAAGTCCTTGGGAGCTCTTCCAAATTAAGCTCCCCTTCCAATAGTCCAAAGTTCATATAAGCAAAGGTAAATAGTTTTTAGACTGATTTTAAAAGTTTAAGGTATGATTAAGGTGAGTTAAGCTCAATTTCAGCTTAGAGACTGAAAGAGCTTAATATAAGCTTATTGAAGCTTTTGAGTAGTAGCTTAATATTTAAGACAATTGACTTTAGCTTTTTAAATGAAAAGAAAGAACTTATAACACATTAAAACTGTATTTCATTAACACATCTTCAATATTTAGAGGTAACGTCTTCTTGCTTTGGTAGAAATCTTCATTAAGCACAACATTCTTCATAACCAAAATGGGGTCAAAATTCAAAAAATCATCCGGTGGTTCTGGCGGAGGCAGAAGAAATGACGGTTCTTTGAAAACTAAAAGAGTCCCGGAGGAAATGTTCTCTTTTAAATTCTCCTCTAATGTTACAAGATTTTTATCATGAATGGCATGATAAACTATTATACCCGGTTTGAATACTTTGTCCTCGTTTCTGAGAGAATTCAAGGTAACACTAGCCGGCAACTCCGAAGTGAAAGGCGAGTCAGAATCTAACAAAGGAGGTGGTAGAATACTTGATTCGGTGGAATCAAGTGAAACGGTTAAGTCCTTTTTAAAATACTTTGTTTTGGAGAAGTGATTAAAATCAATCGGATTATCAAAAGTAATTCTAATTGGCATGACAATGGTATGGATTGGAACATCACTTGAAACTTCATCTTCTTTTTCCTTGATTTCTTCAACTTCTTGAGAAAGAGGTTTTGGTTTTTGATGTAAGTAAGTTGCCAAGAGACAAATTATCTTTTTCCTTATCGCAATTCGAGTCATCATTTTCCACACAAATCGGACCAACGAGAAAAACATCGGCGTCTTCCATGAACAAACCTTCTCTCCGGTGAGAGTAGGGGAAGTAGGATTGCTACTTGAAACTTTAAGGGTGGGAGGGAGGGTAAGATCAATTCCCGGTGGAATCGAATCTCTTTCAAGATAAGCTTCAAATTCACTTTCTTCCGGTGAAGTAAGTGTGAAGGAAGAAGAAGACTTAATCTCGACATCCTTATCGTTCTCTTCAAAGAGAGGATTCACGTTGCTAGATTTGAAGTTATCATCGAATTCAAAAAGAGGATTTGAATAAATTCGAAACGTTTCTTCATGAAAATCCTTCTTATGAATTGAAACATCATTACCCGGTGGTAACGAGTTAAGAGGAGCAAGTTCATCGGCGAACTTCTCTAAATTATCACTAGTCTTCACCGGAGAAGAACTAGGAGGAAGAGTATTAGTGGTACTGCCACTAAACGGATCGTCTTTTGAAAAATCAATGATAGAAATGGCATGAACAAAATTCTTTTCCTTGTTTTTCTCAGATTTATCGGCATAGTAAACAAGTTCTTCCTTTCCTACTCTTAAAGTCAAAGTTTCTTCGTACAAATCAATGAGAGCTTTTGCGGTGCGAAGGAAGGGTCTTCCTAAAATAATAGGCACTCTAGGGTCGGGCTCAAAATTAACCACCACAAAATCCGCAAGAAAAGTGAAACCATCGACTCTAACTACAACATCCTCGGCTATACCCATCGGGTGAGTAATTGAACGATTGGCAAGCTCGAGTGTCATTCGAGTAGGAGTCAATGCTTCAAGCCCAAGTTTCTTGTAGATAGAATGAGGTAAAAGGTTAATGCTAGCTCCGGAATCTGCTAAAGCACTAGTCCTATTGAGTTCTTGTAAAGCACATGGGATAAGAAATTTTCCCGGATCTTCGAGCTTCTCGGGAACTTTGTTCATAATGATAGCAGAACATTCAGCATTCACAGTCGTAATGGCGATCTCCTCGAGCTTCTCTTTGTTCCTTAGCAACGAGCTTAACCATTTGTTGAACTTTGGCATTTCGACAAGAGCATCTTTCAATCCAATCTCTAAACGGAGTTGTTTGAACATCTTCAAAAACCGGCTATGTTGAGCACTTGGTTTATCGTTCTCTCTCACTTTCATCCTCTCGGGGTATGGAAGTTTAGATTGATACGAATTAGGTCTTGGAGAATTAAGATCTTGAATTTCAACATTAACGGTTTTCTTTGCTTTTGGTTTTGGGATTTCAATGAAAATGGAATCTTCTTCCTCCGGAGGTGGGACTTGTGCGGTATTTTCCAAATTTGGATTTTGCACTTTTTCCGTTGACGTCTCTGGGTTTTGTTCGGGTTCTTTTGAAGGAATAGAAACAACGGGTGTAGGAACAAGAGGAGTCGAAGGTCCTTCCAAAGTTTTACCGCTCCTTGTGGTGATAACATTAATTTGCTCACGAGGATTAGTTACAGTTTGACTTGGAAGAGTTCCTGAATTCGAAGTAGAGGCAAAAATTTTGAAATTATTACAAAGACTTGTCAACAAACTCGTGACATTAGCCATTTGATTCTGCAAATTTTGACATTGATTTTGAACATTTTTCAACACCGCATCGTTTGCCTTGACGTAGTTTTCAAAATCCGTTTTCGAAACACCTTGAATTTGTTGAGTAGGAGCTTGATAAACTGGTGGCTGATTCATTGGTGGTTGGTATGGTGGGGCTTGATAAACGGCTCCTTGATTGTTTTGACGGTTTTGGTTGAAATTGCCTCCACGGTTTTGATTCGAATTGAAATTGTTTCCTTGATATCGGCTTTGGTTTCCTTGGTTGTTTGGAACTAATTTGGTTGATTAAAACCGAGAGTGGTCTCATTTGGTTTGCCAGATTAGGAGGGGATTTCTTTGATAAAAATGTTCTTACGGCGGCGGTTTGTTTGAATTGATGAATGTTATCAGAACAAACGGGGAAAATCATTCCTTGTAAATGGGACATGTTGAGATTATGGTTTGCAACACATGTGACAACAAACTTCCTTCGACTGCTTTGTCTAGTAGCAAGTGTCGTAGCATTCTTTTCATAATCGCTTTCTTATAAGGCTCATTCAAATAATTCATTTTGTCTTCAAGTTAAGGCGCGACATTTGTTGTAATCTAAAAGAATTTTTGAGGTGAAGAAGTAGTAAGAAGGAGCATTCATAATTCGCTCTTGAATCATTTGGACGGACTCTTCTTGAGGTAAGCACTATTTGATTTACTTGTCGGATTATGGCTCTAAACCTTCTCGAGGCATCTTTATCTTGAAAATTCGCCTTCCCGCGGCTGAATCTAAGGCATCTTGATCATTGGTTTCAAAAGAATTGTAAAACGTCATCAGTTGATGTATTCGGAGAACCTTGGATGAGGTCTTTGACGAAGAAGTCCTTTTAAATCGTTCCCTATGCTTCGTTGTGGAGGATGGTTTGCAACACTTGGAGAATCTTTAGAAGAGTACGGAGTTGAAAAATTGATTGATGTTCCATTTCCAACAGTACAATAAAAACAAACTCCATCATATTCATTACAACCACATTGTTGGCATGTACCAAAAAGACATTGTTGTTGCAAACTTTGCAAATTTTGTAGGATCTCATTAAGGTTTTGATTGTAGCATGGTTCCGGATTAGAGATAATCGGAATTTGCGGTGGACAATTATAACCAATATGAGCACCTTTCCCACAAGACTTACAAGTACATCGTTGACAAAAGATATCGTCTAACGAATCACCACACTCGTAACAACAATGATGGTTGATTTGTGGAGGACTTTGTGAAGAATTTATACCGGGGCCTTGTTTGACAACGAATGGCTCTTGATTAACAAAGTTAGTATCGTCATCGGATGACTTGGAAGTGTCTTGGAAGTCTTGAAAAACTTCCTCCAATGTCTTTCGTATTAGAGCACATTGTCGACAATATAGACCATGAACCGGGTCTCCACAATCGAGACAAAAATTTTCAATTTTAAGGGGTCGTTCAGGCGAGTCGGGTACGGAAACAAGAATCTTGTCTTCAAGACTCCCTTTTGAACAACCACAGTCTCCAGTGTATAAAGTTCCACAAGACGAGCATTCTTTAATCGCGTAAAGGGGATTTAAACGATAGTCGAATGACGCCATAAGAATTAAACAATTTAGAGGGATAAGAAAAGAATTAAATGAATAAGAAGGTAAAGAGAAAAAGAATTAAACGAATAAGAGGGTAAAGAGAATAAGAATTAAACGAATAAGAGGATAGAGAAGAATATTTATAGATTTTTCAAATAATACATAATGAAAAAAAATTAAAAATAAGAAAGAAAAATATTTTTAGATTTTTATTTTTAAGATAAAAGAAAAATATTTTTGGCTTTTTTTTATAATATTTAATATTTATAAAAAGTAAGGGAAAAATAAAATAAGAAGAAAAATATTTTTGGGTTTTTTTTTAATAAGTACGAAAATAAACTTCCCGAAGAAAGGATCTTCAAGGCACGAACACAAACAATCTCGTAAAAATCGCTACATCTCTCCCCGGCAGCGGCGCCAAAAACTGATTGTTTCCAAACACACTATATATAATATATAATATATAAGGAGGATATCAATAATAGTATATTATAGTATTTCCGTCGGGTTAAGAAATTCACTTTTAACCAAAACGAAATCTCAAAAACCTTCCGGGTCGTTTCCTCGACGAGAGATGAATGGAAATTTACGTTCAAGTTGTAAATCGAGCTTGAATAGCATAAAAGTTTTTGATTTGGTTTTCTTAATCTACTAAAAAGGAAGGCATATAAAAGGAAAGCTAAACTTTTGGTTTTAAACTATTTTTATACTAAAAATTAAACTAATATTAATTCTAAGGTTTAAAACTACAAGTTTTATACTAAAATTAAGCTAAAAGATATAGATGACAAATATGCTTGCTAAGTGACGTGAAAATAATAACAACTAAACTAAGCATAAACGAATAAAGCAACAAATAAACATACTAACTAAGTATGGCAACTAAATGGACAATAATAATAGACATGATAAAATAAAACTACAACTAATAAAATGGAAATACACGCTAATCATGGGCATCTAAAACACTAATAATAATTAAGCATAACAATATAGATAGCTATTATGCTAATTAAACTAAAACTATAATAAACTACGAGATAACTGTAATAGCAACTAACTATAGCAAAAGTAAATCGTAGACATGGAATATGAAACTAACAAGGAACAATAATGAATCTAGTCTATGAAAAACAGAAATCGCATAAAAGAAATAATCGCTATAACATTATAACTAGTACATAGCGACAAATGAAACAACGACATTCACGGTCACTTAACAAGCATGAAATAAACTACTCGCTACTCATAACAACTAAACTAAAATCAATTAAACTAATAAACATAAGCATAATTTTCTAAACAAAATAATAAGCTACAAACTACTTGCTAAACATGAAAACTAATCTAACAATAATAGGCATAACGGTAAAAGACATAATAAGCAAATTTAAACTATAACTAATTAAAATTGAAAAGAGATAAGAAATAGAACCCAATGCCGAAACCAAATCGATTATAACCACCCGATCTAATAAACTAGTAAACTAGCTTAATAGACCCTTAAGCTTCACGTCATATGTAGAATCGAAACATCATAAGACAAGAAAAGGTTAAACAATATAATATATTGGACCAAGTTTTATAAATCTAATTAATCTAAACTATTTTTTTTATTTTCTTTTTGAAAACTATTTATAATTCATTTAATTTAACCTAAATCACTAAAACTACTTTTGTAAAATTTTGTTGAAACTGTTTTAAAATCAATAATGCTACTGTTTTGAAAACACAATTGGGCCTAGCCCAAATTTCTTGTTCAACCTTACTGAAAATTAAAACGGAACATGGTTTTTTAGTTCTATGATATTACGGGAATGACTAAGCTACTACAATAACCAAATAAGTGAAAGGAAGGAAACCAACTCTAGATATTGCTAAAGCATAATCAAATAAGCTAAAGAAGGTCTTATTCGATCTAACAACTTATTCAGCTTTCGAAATAAGCTATGAGGGAGCTTATTCGATCATAACACAAGTCTAAATAAGCCAAGTTATAAATAAAAATCACTAGATCTAAACTCTAAGATAACAACAAAAAGGAAAAGAAAGCAATCGACAACAAACACGAAACCTGAGAAAACTTCAAAACCTTCTATTAGTAAACAAACATTAATCCCGAAATTTTTACTTCAATAAATCGAACGGTTCATAAAAACATTGAATCCTCTCTATTACAACCGAATATGAAGGAGATATACTAAAGAAAGAACGAAAAATTAAAAAACGAGAGAAATGAAGAATTTTTTTTTACAACTACTACTACTAATCTTAATTTAAACTACCCTCCAAAGAAAATAAAAAAAATAAAAAAACAAAAAATGTGTGTGTAGAGATAAGATAGATATGATCTGCTTGCCCTCCTTTTTTTTCTTATCCTCCCACTTGCGTTAATCATAAGCAGTGTTACCACAACACGATTTTTGGGCTTCTTTTTTCATCCTTGGGCCTTTCTTATAGACTTGTGTATTACTGGGTCAAGATTTATAATCTTGTTTGCTAGGCCACTATTTCACTTATCAGCTGGGCTTGTGCAAGTTGTTTTAATACTTGGGCTTTAATAAATATGGGTCGGTCCGACCCATATAAATGGAGTCGGGCCGGCCCAATAAAAGATGAAGGCACCGTTGGACTTGCCTTCTCGCGCTCTTTCTAATGGCATGCTCGGTTTCGTCCATTTTTCTCTTTATTTTGTCCTTTTTTTTATATCCATACCTGCACATACACAAACACAAAAACAACATATATTTGCAATTTTTATTATGTTTTTGGTCTTTTGAGTTCGTTTTTCATGGTAAAAGGTATGTATAAAATAGCGAACACCAAGGACATCAAATAACGTTACTTTTATAGAATCATTTATCCCATGTCAATAACCTATTTAGTTTAATTATTGCAAAGAATTTTTACTTAATCGTTCGTATTTAAGAATTGCAGTAATTATGGAGTACTTGGTGAAGATTAGCAAAAAGGCATGCATTCTGAGGCTTAAATGAAGACATTTAAAGATTACTGTTCTGACATCTATAACATCCCCATTTTTGACATATAGCAGCGGAATCTAATCTGGGGTATTATTTCATAGTTCAACAGTCATAATCATAGAAAATGACTCAAACGAGATGTTTTTAAAAGATAAGTTATCATTCATTATTTCATCAGAGTTTTTACAAACAGGGGTCCTAAAATCTACATGAAAACATAAAGTTTGAATGATAACAGTTTAGCCATCTTAAAGTCTGTGCCACTCCGTGCCATAAGGTGCTCAGTTACCTGAGATAAACATGCTAAAAAGGTCAACACAAAGGTTGAGTGAAATTCATAGGTTTATAGTAAACAGTTTGAATACATGTTCAATAGTGGGTTACGTTATTATACACCCATAAGTGTAATAATTGCAATGAGTACAATAATTATAGAAAACAGTATTATTGCCCGAAGCTCATGCACCAAGACCTTGAGATAATCAATAATCACAATAAGTTGCCCCAACGGGTGCCTTTGCCAAACACCCACATAGTGTTTCAAATGAAGTGCGTTTGGTTACCAGAAAGTATAGGTACACCAACGGGGAAGCTCAGTCTCAAATAGATTCTCGTTCACAGTATTCGCGTTACTCCGAAAAAGTAATTAACGGTCCCCCCCCCCCCCCCCCCCCCCCCCCCACACATTGTGGGTTCAATGAATTAGTGGGGTCTTAATGGCAAAAGTAGACTTAGGCAATAATATATCAGGATAACATACAGTTGGAAAAATACTCCGTATTCATGGTTTATAGCATGTATCCCCCTAGCGGGTTTATGAACACATCTAGAAGGATTTAAAATTAATGCTAGGCTATGAACTCTCCTTAAACAAGGGAAATCTGATTGATGGCATAAAAGTATATAAAGTGAAGCAACGGAATTCGTTCAGCACCTTGGGTTAATATGGTCAAGTCTTAGTCGATGTGATGGTTTATGTTTCAAAAACTTCATAAAGTTTATCGTATCTACTTTGATTATTAATTTATGCGAAATTATTATATCACTTTACGGGCCACATAATTCAGGGTCATGAAGTAATCGTTTAAGGAGCCAAGATCTTTAAATCGTAAATCCGCAAATTGTCAAATTGTTTTACCCAGATGGAATCTCCTTACATGTAGCCTCCCTATTATATAATGTGATGACGATATGATTTTAGTTTCTTCAAAAAGTTATGTCGATATAAATTTAAGTTAAATATATAACGTATTGTTTTATATTGCGTTCGACCGATGATTAATAACGATTAATGTGTCGGGTTTTAATAAAATTGGGTTTATAATATTAATATATATTTTTATAATTTATATAAAAATATTATATTTTATATTTTCATGTTTGCAAAAATGGCAATATATACATTGGTTTATAAACTTTTACAAGTTTAGTCCTTTATATAAAAAGTATATATAATTTTTAAACCTTTAACTTTAAAACTTGGCAAGATATGTCCTTATAGTTATAACTTTAGAATAATGACATTTTCAGCCCCTTTAGTTATAAATTTCAGAAAGTTACGATATATACCTTTAGCATGGAATACTTTTGCAAAACAAGTCCAAAAAGCCATGCAAGCTTATTTTAGGATTCCAAATGATATTTGTTTTGTATAAATTTTAGATCTAAGTAAAATAAGATGTTCTACATAACAAAAGTTTTAGAAAAGGATTCGTTATGCTAGAAAAATCATAACGGATCATTATTAGGGGTTTTAATCAAAACACTATGGGTTTGAGATTCAAGACTTCAAACAAGAGTTTTATATATAATCTTTAACAGTGATTTGGAATCATTCTAATACATATTATAAGATTTTATAGAATAAGAATTTTGAGCTTACTTGAGTTAAAAAGGGGTTGAGATGGGGTTTTTAGCTTACTTGAGCTAAAATGGGTCAAAATGGGGTTTTCGGGTTCGTACGCCTAGTAACGACTTCAAGGGCTCCTTTTTCTTGATTATTTGCTTCTATTCTGAGCTTAGGGACTTCACTTGACCTTCCTTGGCTTAGTTAGAACTCCATTTGAGAGTGAGATAAGTTTTTGAGGTGTGATTGAAGTAAATGAGGGTCTTGGCCTATTTATAGCATGTGAATACCTTGGTGGCCAATGTTTATGCTTAGAGTAAGGACCAAGTATGTAGGGTGATGACTTAGGAAGGCTAGGTGATGAGTATGATAGGATAGAATTATAGCTAAGAGAGGTGGGGGTGTGTCGTTTAGCCGCAGCAAAGAAAAGGGACAAGGAGGTGACAAGGTTTTCTTGGTGGCCAAAGGTTGTGATAGAGGTGTTTGTAAGCTGCTTGTAAGCTGCTTGTTGACATGGTGGTGCTAGGTAGCTTGCTTGGTTTAAAAATGGGTCAAAATGAGTCAAAATGGGTCACGAGTTTGGTTTTGGTTTGGCTTAGGGTTTAGGGTTTTAAAACGTGGATTAGGGTTAGGATTAGTGATAGTTTAGGGTTTAGGATTAAGGTTTAGTGTTAGGATTAAGGATTAGGGTTTAGGATTAAGTTTAGGGTTTAGTTTTAGGTTTAAAGTGAAATTAGGGTTTTAGGGTTTCGTTTAAGGTTTAGGGTTTTAGATTAGGTTTTAGAATGAGTTTAGAAGTCATGCATTAAGTGCTTGTACCTTGTGCTAAAGTGGTGGTAAAGTTTAAACATGATTTAGGAGCTTAAATGACCTAATTAGGTTTTTAGGCATGATTAGCTTGTACATTGTGCTTTAGAAAGTTGTAACTTGATTCAGGAGGGAAAAGATATTCAAATGTTGTGTATTGATACTTGTACACATGCTTTAGAGGCTTGCACATTCATTTTATATGTATACATTACATATAATTAGGGTTTTGATATAAACATTAACGTTTAATGCTTGTTTTGAAATAACGTTTTGAAAAGTACGTTAAATGGATAATGTACTTGGTAAAAATGATATTAAGATATAGACTTGACATATTAGGATGTTTACATGATATAAACATAGATATAGATGGCATTGGTGAGGTTGCGTGAGCTCGTTTACTTAAGAGATGCAAGTTACGTTGCATAATGAGATAAAGCAAAAACTTTCCTTGTAAAAAAAGGTGGTAAAATATTATAATAGATGGTTATTACAGGGATCTAATTTTAATAAGATGGATAATTAGCTTTGATGAAAGTTTGAGTTGTTATAGTCTACCTCCCTTTAAAGAATCTAGTCCTAAGATTTAGTTGGATGCCAGAGTGATGTTTGAAAACAGATGTGGATACTTGGCACGAATTTGATCTTCGCGTTCCCATGTAAATTCTGGTCCTCTTTTAGAGTTCCATCTTACTTTGATTATAGGAATACGACTTTGTTTCAGTTGCTTGACTTCTCGATCCATGATCTCCACTGGTTCTTCCACAAAGTTGAGTTTGTCATCAAGCCGAAGCTCTTTCATTGGAATGACAAGGGATTCGTCAGATAAGCATTTCTTTATATTAGAAATGTGGAAAGTACTGTGGATATTACTGAGCTCTCCAGGAAGCTCAAGTTTATATGCCACTGGGCCAATCCATTTAAAGATTTTGAAGGTCCAATGTACCGAGGGTTAAGCTTTCCTCATTTTACAAATCGGATAACACCTTTACGAGGTGACACTTTTAACATAACATGATCTCCAACTTGAAATTCCAAAGGCTTTTGTCTTATATTGACATAAATTCTCGGCCAGTTTCTTGCAGCTTACAAGCATTGTCGAATTTGTACTATCTTTTCAGTGGTTTCATGGATTATTTCTGGTCCCGTAAGTTAAACATCTCCAACTTTGGCTCAGCAAACAGGCGATCTGCACTTTCGACCATAAAGTGCCTCAAATGATGTTGCCTTAATACTAGCATGGTAACTGTTATTGTAAGAAAATTTTACTAATGGTAAGTGTTTTTCCCATCCTTTTCCAAAATCTATAACACAGGCTCGAAGCATGTCTTTGAGTGTTTGGATGGTTCTTTCACTTTGTCTATCGGTTTCAGGATGATATGCCGTACTCATATCTAATTGAGTACCTAAAGCACTTGGTAATGATTGCCTGAATTTGGACGTGAAATGACTGTCACGATCCGAGATGATAGATATTGGCACTCCATGAGTAGACTATTTCCTTTATGTACAATCTTGTAAGGGTTTCCATACTATCTGTCTCTCGGGTAGGGATGAAATGTGCGGATTTGGTAAGGCGATCGACAATGACCCAGATTATGTCATGTCCGTTTAAGGTTTTGGGTAGTTTAGTGATGAAATCCATTGTTTGTCTCTCCCACTTCCACATAGGAATCTCTAGTTGAAATAGTAAGCCGGATGGCTTCTGACATTCTGCCTTAACTCTAGAACATGTCAAACATTTGCCAACATATTCAACGATGATTGCCTTCATGTTAGGCCACCAATAGAGTTTCTTTAGATCCTGATACATCTTGTCAGAACCTGGGTGAATGGAATACTTTGATTTATGGGACTCATGCATGATCAAGTCTCTCAGATTACCAAAGAGTGGTAACCAACTTCGATTCTTGATACATCGGGTTCCATCAGGACGTATTTCAAATGATTTGTCCATTCCTCGTAAGTTTTCAGCCTTGATGTTTTCTTCTTTGAGTGCTTCAGTTTGAGCTTTGAGAATTTGTGAGGGTAAGTTTGGATGAATGGTCATAACTAATGATCTAACTCGGAGTGGTTTGATTCGTTCCTTCCAGCTTAAGGCATCTGCTACTTATTTCACACAAACAAATAAGCACACAGAAATAGGAGAAGAATAGAAGGTTCAAGCACACACAAGCACAAACAAACACACATATATCAATCAAACAATCAAAAACTACAAAAACCGTTCCTCGGCAACGACGCCAAAAACTTGATGCGTAATTTCTTTTAAATAAAAACTACGTCAGGTTTTACATTTATAAAACCCTAACTACCTCGACTATTCCTACGCACTAAAGAGCAGTGTACCCTATCGTGTATAGTGTAGTGATTGGTAAGTACGGGTGTCGACCCAAAGAACGGTTTGTGTCTCTAATCGTCTAATTGATTTTATTATTCTACCTAAGAAAGCAGGAAAGAAAACATGTTTGAATTGTTTGAGATTATTGTGGAGTTGTTTTGGTGGTAAGCCTTGCTTTTCGAAAAGGGAATTGGTATAGTGGTAGACAACTAGGAAGGATGAACGCAATTAGTTATAATGATCTCTATTGTAATGTATTGTCGCAATCTTAAAGCCACTTATTTTAAGAGATACGCTTAATCCTAAATAGGTGGTCTCCATATTAGCTTGCACTCCTAACTGGGTATTAATGTTAAGGGGTCATGGGTCGACCCACCAATGAATATTGATCATTCACTTGGAAGAATAGAAAACACTTGGCGTCGTAGATCACGATACACCAAGAGTTCTCACAACCTCAACTTAATACTTACTTAGAAGCACAAGGATCACTTAAACGCACTACATAAATTAATAAAGAAAGAGATAAAACAATAAGATCATAAATTAATAATCACTAGGATTATTAATAAATTAAATGCCAAGAACAAATAATAAAGCACAATTAAGAACATAGCCACAATAAATTAAACCGCATGATCTGCTCAATCAAAATAATATGGGGAATTATATTTGACCAAAATAAATTAAAGTATGATTACAAACTGTACTGAATTAATGCTCTCGATCCCCTAGTCGAACGCCATGGCAAACCCCGAAGGGTTTGCCCTACACCAAGCTACGATCAGCCTTCTTTTCTCCTCTTCTTATTGGCGGCTAAATACCCCACCGAATGGAATGTATTGAATCCGTACATTGGAGCCATATTTATACATAATGTTAACTTTGAAACTTTGTCAACCGAGGCCCCTCATCCTCATGACATTTTATTAATAGTCCATGAAACTTTATAGCTTTTGCACAATAATAGTCCCTGTGTTGAGTCATCATTACGGCGTAACGGCATCGACCACGTTACGCCATAATCCTTCTGACGCAGCATTCCTCCTTTTAGTATTAAAATATGTTACGGCGTAATTACTTTGACATGTTACGCCGTAACCCTTAGTCAGCATCAATATCTTTTTCATAATAATATTTTATGGCGTAACTCCTGCGGGATGTTATGCCGTAATGCCTCGCCAGCACCAAATCTTCGTAATTAATAATTGATTATGGTGTAACTCTTGTGGGACTTACACGCGAAATATCTTCTAAGCTTCCAGCACGAAAACATTATTCTTTTAAAATATAGTACCCCTACTAAATAATATAGTAGTGGTATTATTCTTCATTTAGCTTTTAAGCTGCACCCTGTAGGATTTTAGTAGTCCTTCATTGAATTTTAGTACCTCTACTAAATAAATTAGTATTGGTACTGTTTTTTCACATATTTCGCCATTTTCTGTTCCAATGCCTCTAATTACCCGAGTTCGCAAAATAAATGAATTAAATATCGGATTCATATAAAATGATATAAAGCAAGGCAATAAATGCGGGAATTTAATATAAAAAATTATTAAATATTTGATATTTGATGTTATCATGTCTCGTAAAGACTTCACAGGAAGTTTTACAAACCCCTAGGCGGAGTACCTAACCGTTGTAGTGTAGTAAGGCAAGACTCGAGGGTTGCTATCTTTCTCTAGGGGAATAGGTTGGGAAGGCTCGAACAGAATCTAACAGAGGTCTACGGGGTTGAAAGAAGATTCTTTTTGTATTTTTATTTTATAGAAAGCAGGTAAAATCATATGTTTGAGAGGTTGGTTTGTTTTATCTAATTAAACTAAATTATATTCTAAACTACTGTGGTGGTAACTTATATGGTAAACGAACGTATTTACTTAATCATGCACTACTCCTCATATTGCTTCTCCTAATCCTGTTGCTTTGTCACACTTGTGATGATCTGTGTAAGTCCTTGAAACGAGTCCTTCTTCAGAAAGAGATTCTCTTGATGTTGTTGAACATCAATGAAGTCCGTTACAAAGTTTTGTGGTCCCTTTCTTGAAGGAAAGAATTGAGCACGGAAACGAGTAATAAATCCTCCCATTTGAAGAAGGATCATGTTGGAGATGATGGAGGTTGTCATTTTATACACTTTTTCGGGGTCGTTTAACCCCTTAAATCACGCATTTATGCCCAAAATAGGTACTTAATCGTTCCTTTTCAGGTATTTAGCATTTGGAAGGCATTTGGAGGAAATACACGTGACTTGGGCTCATTTGGAGAAGAAACGGACAAGACTACGAACCTACACCAACATCTCTTAAGAATTTCTACTCAAAAGCTGAGACGGCGTCAACAGATTACACATTGAACGCCGTCATAACCCATCTTCAAAACGGCGTCACAATATCTCCAGACGGCGTCAGATTGTACGACCCAGCCCATTATCTAGAATATTCTATTCATGACGGTGTCACAATTAACAACGTACCCATTCACCCCCACCACAGCGGTTTTCCTATATATACAAATCCGTTTTTAGGGTTTTAAGTGTGTAACTTTAGGGTAAAAGAAGGGGACGAGCCCTAGTTCGTTTAGCAGCTGTTAAGGACGATTTTAAGGCCTCAAAACCCTATTGTACTCTCTTCAATTCATGTTTTAATCAAGTAAGACTATCTTAATCATTCAATATGTCTTGTTGTGTGATTCTTATATGTTCTTACTTTACCTTTAACATGCTTGGATAAACCTTCTATTATGTTTATTTATGATTATATGAAACCTAGGATGTAGATCTTAGTGGTGTTGCTTCTTGTGATGAATATGCATGTTAGGTCTTAGAAAACCAGCTTTTGTTTTTATCGCTATTGATATGTCTAGGAAATGCAGAAAGGATATCATCGGGTAACAGTCTTCATACTACCTTGCCCCTTATATGGTTGATCCGCTCTTAATATATTTCAAATGCATTTAATATACTCTTAGGGGCCTTGTAATAGTCTTCATACTACCTTACTTGTGCGTTCCCTTAACGGAATATTAAATAGACGGCGGGTTCGTGTAATTCGTTCATGACTTAGGAAATAATTACATAGATCATCACAAGTGTGACAAAGCAACCATACTAGGAGAACCAATCTAGGGAGTAATAGATGATTAAATAAACACAGTCTTTTATTATATTGTTATCACCAGTAATTAGTTTATCTAGTTTAATAGCTAAAACCAAAACCACCTCTCCAATATATGATTTTACCTGCTTTCATAAAATATAAAAACACAAAAAGAAACTTCTCTCAACCCTTAGAATTCTGTTAGACCGTGATCAAGCCTTCCCAACCTATTCCCCTAAAGAACGATAACAACCCCCGAGTCTTGCCTATACTACACTACAACGGTTAGGTACACTGCCTAGGGAGTTGTAAAACTTCTTGTAGAAGTCCCTTACGACAACCGCAACAAGTTTTTGGCGCCGCTGCGTGGGGAATAGTTAGGTTTTGATCATAGTTTAGCTTAGTTCTACTTGCTTGAATCCTTTCAAGTAAGATTTAATTTCCGCATATTAGCTTTCTCGTAGTCTATCTTTTCTTTGTGTGTTTGTTCATAATTTTCATTGACTATTCCACTCTTCACTATAGAGAATGTGAATCCATCATCGACCTTAGGACCCTCTTCTCAGGAACCATTTGTCACTACTCACGCTAAGTTTACGGCCCGAATAAACAAGCTTTTATAAATGAGGCAAACCATTGATTCTCTCCTCTTCAAAACCATGAATGAATTAACCAACCAATCTTCCGACTCTGAAATCTTCTACCCTGAAGAGAGAATTAAGGAACTTGAATTAAGAACGCAACGAAGAAACAATTTTGAGGAAGAATTGTTCAAAGATAGGTTCCCCATTGAGAAAGAACTAGCTTACCATAAGGAACTATTAGGAGAACCTTAACCCCCTTTCTCGACCCTAGAGCCCAAGATTAGGAAAGGCGACCCCTAGAGTTTAAAGATTCCTTGCGTAATCGGCACCGTTTACACGAGCCATGCATACATTAATCTACAATCTCCTGTCAACATCATGTCTCGTGCTTACCATAAAAAAATAAGAGAAAAATCCTTTCAAGCACGTAGAAACCCATACCAACCATATAAGTTCTGCAACTTCGTTAGAAGAGCTAAAAATGTGCATATATTTATCAGGTGCTTCGTTTATGTTGTGGACTTTATGATTTTAGAAGATTTGGGCAGCATCATTGATAGTGGGTTAAGTGAAGTAGTCTTGGGACAACTTTTTGCGCATACGTCTAAACTCGCTTATAATGAATCTTTAGGATTAATTAGGTTTGCCCAAAGAGACGACATTTAGAATGCCTCAAAGGACAAAAAAATTAGACCTAGTATCTTCTTTAGAAAAATATAAGTTTGAGGCATTCTTTGTGGAAAGCTTGAAACTTAGAAAAGAGGGATTTAAGCATGTCCTCGAAAAAAGAAAGGGATATTACAAAGCTTGCATGAACCTTGGACGTACTTATAAAAGAGATAGGGAAACAATTGAAAAACTCAAAACTAACCACATAAGTATCATCAAGCTTAAGGAGTGAAAGGACTTCGAGTCTAGCTACAAGACTCGTAAATAAAGAAAAGCGCTTCTTGGGAGGCAACCCAATATTTACTTTTATCGCATATTAGGAGTGTCATGTGTTTTACTCTTTTCATTTTATTCTATCATGTTCGAACTCTATCTTGTAATCATGCTTTGTATTGTTTTTAACCTCGTCTTAATTTCAATCAAAGGTATTTTGCAAACAATAAGTGTAGGGGAATCTATCCGGTTTTTGAACCAAGTTCAAGCATGTTAAATAAATTGTTTAGATTAATTCGCGTCAGTTTCGAGTCATATGAGTAAATTGTCAAATCTCAGGTTTTATGCAGCTATTTGTACAGGAATTAACTTATGGAATCAAGTGCAGGAAATTTTTCATCAAAAACAAAAAATTTGTTTTCACAGAACGTGGAGACGGCGTCACGATTTACACGCGACGCCGTCACCACGACACCTGTGACGGGGTCAGGATTCTCCTGACGGCGTCAAACGCCCAGGTCCAGAAAACTTAAAGTTTTTAATTATTTTTGAAAATAAAACTTGCATAACATTTAAAAAATGAAATCTTCTATTATAAATGTACAAAACCAGTAAGTTTGACAATTCTCTTATCCTATCTTTACTGCTTTATCAAGTCAAACCCTAAATTCATATTGTATATTTGTATATCGCACATTTTATGCTTGGTATAGTTGTCTTTATCTTTGATTACAGGTTATATTTAATGAGAAGAAGCTTGGAAGTTCTTAGGAAGTTTCATTAGACGATTCTTAGAGGATGATTTAACCAGTTATCGCATGTTTCTTCTCCATTATTGAGCAAACCAGGGAAGTACTAGTTTATTTTCCTTGTTTTTTTCCTTTATTCATTTTTACAGGTACTTTTATAGAACATTGGGTACAATGTTCAACTTAAGTGTAGGGGGAAATAAACCTTAGAAACTATTCTTTCATTTGCCATTTGCTTTGTCCTTAAAATGGTGGGTAATATATCGAAACATAGCATAAGAGGTGATTTTAACCCAAATTTAAAAAAATTATGACACATACCGACGAAAACCAAGTATTAAGAGCGTCTCATGGATAGTAATTTATATTACTAGCATAAAAACCCTCAAATTCCACCCCTCAAAATGTGAGGTTCGCCCTTAGATGTTATACCTTTAGCTTGTTCAAGTTAAGGAGTGAGCAATCATGTGTGTCTATTCTGTCGTTACAGATGTGTATGCGTGCTTTTGTCGCCTTTTTTGGAACATTGGTATTGGTTACTTTAGGATTATAAGAGTGTACTGGTAGTAAATTAAATTCTAGAACTTGTTTTTTTGATGCATCCTGAGACTGCATAGTGAGTATTAGGATTTTCTTGATAAGAGGCATTAGGATTAATCCATGTTTTAAACATGTAATTGTTATGATGGTCACACCGATCATATAACTATCCCACACCCTTGCCATGCACTCATTTTTAGTGCAGGATACCCCTAGTACAACCCTCCGAGCCTATCCTTTTTCACGGTTCTCATAATTTTCTAGTTAAGCCAGACTATTAATGAAGAGCATTGTCACCCTTAAACCAATCGTTACACCCAAATAGCCTTAGCCCATCTTGTATGTACTCGCTTTTAGTACATTATTGTTTTAACCCAAGTTAATTATTGAGTACACGGTTGCTAAGTTCTTATCCTTGTAAATACTATTTTGGGATGATTGGGATTCATGGTAGTATTTATTTCGCTGAAGAATGGGGAAGAAAAGTTAAGTCAATACCCCCATACGTTTGTTAGATAATCTCTATGTTATTTTGATCCACCTCAAATCGGGTCATTAGTTAGATTGTAAATATCGAGCATGTAAAAGCTCAAGTGTAAGGGTACGTGTTATAAACCCTAAGTTATGATGTATTATTTTATTCAAAAAAAAAGAGATTGATGTAGAGTTGTGTAGAGTTTGTATATCTTCGTCCGAGTCTTGGCTTAGCAACCAACCCATCATGTATTCATGTAAATAATTAGCTAACCCTTTCACTCCAAATTTACCCAAAGCCACCCAAATGTATCCCATCCATTTCCGTTTCCATTATATGTTATCTTACACCTACACCCCACAACCTTTTAAAAAGACCTCTTAGATAGTAATGAATAATGTTTGCACCTAGCGGTAGAGGTTTGATCCTTTACCAAGCCTATGATAATTTATATGCTATGACAGGTAATAAGTGTTAATTTTTTGTTTCCCCTTATGTTATAATTTATTATACACCCGAGTGAAAGAGAGAATCCCAAACACTTATGTGAGGTGCTAGTATTTACTTTTCGTGCTTTTAATTACAAGGTCTAAAAGGTTGTGTTGTAAAATAATTTTAAAGAGTAGGTAAAATGACCCTCATATTGCTATTGTCTGGGTAGAAAAGCCCATTTGCTTGAGGACAAGCAAATCCCAAGTGTAGGGGTATTTGATGAGGTGTCATTTTATACATTTTTGGGGTCGTTTAACACCTACAAATAGTGTGTTTATGCAATATAGGGTCATTTATCATTCCTTTGAAGGTATTTTGAATTTGGAAGGCATTTGGAGGAAATTCACGTGAACTTGGGCTATTTGGAGAAAGAAACAAACAAAATAGGAACCTACACCAACATTGCTCAGAATTTCTCTTAGAAGATAGAGACGGCGTCACATATTACACGTTGACGCCGTAACCATGGTATCCAAGACGCATATTCAGTTTTGCATGTGTAACAAGATCCTAAGACAGGCATCATAATTGTACGACCTAGCCCATATATCCAGAATTATTCTTGTCACGACGGCGTCCAATTAAAAAGTGACGGCCGTCGCAGCGATTTTTATATATACCAAACCGAAATTAGGGTTTTTAAGTGTGAACTTTAGAATAAAAAGAGGGTCGAACCCTAGTTCCATTTTAGCAGCTGTTAGGGACGATTTTAGGGCCTTAAAAACCTTATTGTACTTCCTTAAATTCATGTTCTAACCCAAGTAAGACTTATTTATTCATTCAAAAATGTTTGATGTGTGTTTCTTATCTGTTATTGCTTTATCTAATACTTGATTGGCTAACATTCTATTGTGTTTATTTTTGTTTGTATGAAACTAGGATGTAGTTCTTAGTGGTAGTTGCTTCTTGTGATGAATATGCATGTATAGGTCTTAGAAAACTTCCCAAGCTTTTGTTTGTATCTTGTTAGATTATGTCTGGAAAACATGATGGTGTTAGAATGTGATAAACATCGCGTATCAGTTTCATACTACCTTGCCCCTTATATGGTTGATCCACTCTTAATATATTTCAAATGCATTTAATATACTCTTAGGGGCCTTGTAATAGTCTCCATACTACCTTACTTGTGCGTTGCCTTAACAGAATATTAAATAGACGGCGGGTTCGTGTAATTCGTTCATGACTTAGGAAATAATTGCATAGATCATCACAAGTGTGACAAAGCAACAACACTAGGAGAAGCAATCTAGGGAGTAATACATGATTAAATAGACATAATCTTTTATTATATTGTTATCACCAGTAGCTTAGTTTATTATTTAGTTTAATAGCTAAAACCAACCACCCTCTCAAATATATGATTGACATGCTTTCCTATAAACATAAAAACACAAAAAGAATCATCTCTCAACCCTTAGAATTCTATTAGACCGTGATCAAGCCTTCCCAACCTATTCCCCTAGAGAACGATAACAACCCCCGAGTCTTGCCTATACTACTACTACAACGGTTAGGTACTCTGCCTAGGGAGTTGTAAAACTTTGTGTAGAAGTCTTACGACGACCGCATCACGTGCAAAAGAAATGGGAGGTAAGAAGTTCACTCCGAACCAAGGGCCAAGGAATTTCAATGACGTCGCCAACAACTGGAAGGAGAAACCAAACTTCAATTAGGCACATTCCCAAACCTTCACTAGCCCACAAAACGGATAAATTTCTGTCTACTCCTCTATTTATCAAATGAAGCTTGAAAAGGCATTACTTGATTTTGACTTTAAACAAAAGAAGAGGTTATCTCACCTAAGAACCCAACTCGGACAACAGCATGACGACATGATTGGAAAGATTAACCTTCTTTGGAAAATTGTTTCTGAAAAACTTAATGACGTATCTACCCCCGAAAATGCAAGAAACTCTATGGCCCCCAAGAGCATTACAGTAATCAGTCATGACGAAAAGGAGGAACTGAGAAAGAAAGGAATCAAAAGCCCGTCGAAGTTGTTCTCCCCAAAATATCTCTCTCCCGCATCCATAAAAGAACTAAGCAAAAATCCCTCAGCACCAAAGCGCGTTCACTTCGTCAATTTGATCGTCATCCTCAGCAAGGACACTGATACGGAAGAAGATGTCTCAATAACCAACGTACACAGACAGGACCTCGATAAAATGACGAGAGGAAATGAAGAGGTAAAGGAACAAGGAAAGGAGGAAGATGAAAAGGAAACCAACATGGAAGTAAAAGAGGTAATTGAAGAAGAAGAAAGTGAATTTGAAACTGATGAGGAAGCTGAAAAAATACTCGAAGAGGAGGAAGAGGATGAAGATGATGAAAACTTTAACTTGTTCCAAACTATGAAGGAATATCACATCATGAATGGTTATTAAAAAATCCTCGACCCCCGTGGGTAAAGGCGAGAATAAGAGTCGGAAGCCTGAACAACATCAAAATTTCTTGCATGATCGGTCACTTCTTCAAGAAACATGCTTACATAGATCTAGAATCACCAATCAATATCATGTCTAGACGTCAATATAATCATATCATGACTTATCGGCTTAGATCGAGGCAGAAACCATCAAACCTCGATAAAATTAGCAACTTTGTAGGAAGAGTAAAAAGTCTAAAAATATTCATAGGAAGCTTCACCTACAAATGCGACTTTGTGATATTGGAAGATACCACTAGCATTATTGATTGTTGCCTTGGAGAGATGGTATTTGGGAGGCCTTTCATTGATAAAATCGGCCTCATCTACAGCAAAGAAGAAGGAACTGTCACGTTTAGGCAAGATAATGAGAAAATAAAATTTAAAATGCCTCACACCATGGAAATATTCAAGCAAACAAGACTTATGGGTGCGAGCACCGATTCCATACCCCCGCTCGCCTATGAAGAAAACTTTAGCAATGGAAGGACGCACTATTATCAAAGCTTACTCATTGGGGATGAGTACAGGCAAGACGAAGGAGATAGGAGAGGAGTTAGGCATTTAATGAGGTTAGAAAAAGAGATGATGGACGATAAAGGAGAAGTCACGTAAGGACGTGTGACTTCGAGTCTAGCTACAAGACTCGTAAATAAAGAAAAGCGCTTCTTGGGAGGCAACCCAATATTTACTTTTCCCGCACATTAGGAGTGTCATGTGTTTTATTCTTTTCATTTTATTCTATCATGTTCGAACTCTATCTTGTAATCATGCTTTGTATTGTTTTTAACCTCGTCTTAATTTCAATCAAAGGTATTTTGCAAATAATAAGTGTAGGGGAATCTATCCGGTTTTTGAACCAAGTTCAAGCATGTTATTAGGTTTGTTTAGATTAATTCGCGTCAGTTTCAAGTCATATGAGTAAATTGTCAAATCTCAGGTTTTATGCAGCTATTTGTACAAGAATTAACTTATGGAATCAAGTGCATGAAATTTTTTCATCAAAAACAAAAATTTCGTTTTCACAGAACGTGGAGACAGCGTCACGATTTAAACGTGACGCCATCACCACGACACCTATGACGGGGTCAAGATTTTCCTGACGGCGTCAAACGCCCAGGTCCAGAAAACTTAAAGTTTTTAATTATTTTTGAAAATAAAACTTGCATAACATTTAAAATAGGTAATCTTCTGTTATAAGCCTACAAAACCAATAAGTTTGACAATTCTCTCATCCTATATTTACTGCTTTATCATGTCAAACCCTAAATTCATATTGTATATTTGTATATCGCACATTTTATGCTTGGTATAGTTGTCTTTGTCTTTGACTACAGGTTATATTTGATGAGAAGAAGCTTGGAAATTCTTAGGAAGTTTTATTGGATGATTCTTGGAGGATGATTTAACCAGTTATCGCATGTTTCTTCTCCATTATTGAGCAAACCAGGGGAGTACTAGTTTCTTTTCCTTGTTCTCTTATCCCTTTATTCATTTTTACGGATACTTCTATAGAACATTGAGGACAATGTTCAACTTAAGTGTAGGAGGGAAAATAAGCCTTAGAAACTATTCTTTCATTTGCCATTTGCTTTGTCCTTAAAATGATGGGTAATATATCGAAACATAGCATAAAAGGTAATTTTTTCCAAAACCTAAATTTTTTATGATACATACCGACCAAAACCAAGTATTAATAGCGTCTCATAGATAGGAATTTATATGACTAGCACAATAACCCTCAGAATTCCACCCCAAAAATGTAAGGTTTGCCCTTAGATCTTTAGGATTCAGGTACCCATCGTTGGTAACCCAAGATGATTTAATCTTTACCCGGTTCGAGTTAGGGTTGATCTGCAGGCGTGCATGTCTATTTCGTCGTTATGGACATGTATGCATTGCCTTGTCACCTTTTCTGGAATGTCTGGTGTTAGTAAAATACATATGAGTGTACCGGTAGGATATTAAATTCTAGAACTTGTTTTTATGATGCATCCCGAGACCGCATAGTAAGTATTAGGACTTGCTTGATAAGAGGCATTAGGATTAACCCATCTTTTAAACCTGTAATTGTTATTATGATCACACTGATCATGTAACTATCCCACACCCTTGCCATGCACTCACCTTTAGTGTAGGATACCCCTAGTACAACCCTCTGAGCCTATCTTTTTTCACGGTTCTCGTAATTTTCTAGTTAATCCGGACTATTAATGAAGAGCATTGTTAACCCTTAAACCAATTGTTACACCCAAATCGCCTTATCCTACCTTTTATGTACTTATTTTTAGTACATTATTGTGTTTAACCCAAGTTAATTATTTGAGTACACAGTTGCTAAGCCCTTATCCTTCTAAATACTGTTTTGGGACGATTAGGATTCATGGTAGTATTTATTTCGCAGAAGAATGGGGAAGAAAAGTTAAGTCAATACCCCCATATATTTGTTAGATGATATCCATGTTATTTTGATCCACCTCAAATCGGGTCATTAGTTAGATTGTAAATATCGAGCATGTAAAAGCTCAAGTGTAGGGGGTACGTATTATAAACCCCATGTGATGTATTTTGTTATTAAAAAAAAGAGATTGATGTAGAGTTGTGTAGAGTTTGTATATCTTCGTCCGAGTCTTGGCTTAGCAACCAAACCAGGTGTATTCCTGTAAATAATTAGCTAACCCTTCCACTCCAAATTCATCCAAAGCCACCTAAATGTATCCCATATGTTTCTGTTTCCATTATATATTATCCTACACCTACACCCCATAACCCTTTATAAAAGACCTCTTAGATATTAATGAATAATACTTGCACCTAGCGGTGGAGGTTTGATCCTTTACCAAGTCTATGGTAATTTATATGCTATGACAGGTAATGAGTGTTGATTTTCCGTTTCCCCCCATTTTGTTATAATTTATTATATATCCGAGTGAAAAAGAGAATCTCAAACACTTATGTGAGGTGCTAGTATTTACTTTTCGTGCTTTTAATTACGAGGTCTAGAAGGTTGTGTTGTAAAATTGGTATGTGTTTAATTACACATACCTTTTACCTTTAAAAACGAGCTAAAATAACCAAAAACGGACTTAAAATGCCAAATATACGCTTGTTTTGCTAATTGTATTGTGCAGGAACGGATA
>BQNB010002124.1:104451-128842 GCA_026074375.1 Tanacetum coccineum
AACCATGAGGGGCTTATGTTGTCAAAACCCCAAACTTGTGCCCTGTCACCCCCAACCTTTTATAACAACCCTTTCCCGCCATTTTTGAATCCCAAAAACCCAGGACCAACTCACGGGTTAACTCCCTCTCTTTTACCCTGTAGACTATCACCACCACCATGGTCAAACCTCTCCCCCCTCCTCCACTAAAACCCTAATCCCATTTGGCAATCCCACAATTCCCCATGCCTCATCCAACGGCTGTGATGATTAATTTTTGAAGAATTGAAGGCCAAGATTGGTTTCTGTCTTGCTCTCACACAACAAACACAAAGGTTTGAAGACTCAGTTATAAAAGAAGAAGAAGACGGAGAGAGTTAGAAGTTAGTTATTTTTTTTCAGTTTGTAATTTTTCGAATTTTTAAGCATTTTCTTTTAAGTTTTTAGAAATTAAGCTTTTAATACTTGTACTTTGTATTCCTTTGTTTGTACTTTACTAATTTGAGAAATTAAATTCAGTTTGCAAGTTTCTTTGTACTTTGATTTCCATTTTAAGCTGTTTTCACCTTAATAAGCTCTCAATAAGCTCTTTTAAGCTTATTCTTGTTCATAAGCTCAAATTCAGTTAAAACTTGTTTTAAGTCACTCATTTACTTGTTTAGTTCATTTTATATCAAAATTAATTCATTAGAATTCAATTGAGTAGAATTTGGAAGTTATTTGGAGTAATAAGCTACATAAAGCTTATTGAGCTTTAAGCTAATTGGTCTAGAGGCTAGGTAGCCAATAGGTTCATGAGTTTAAAGCCACTCATTCAGATAGAGTGGCTAGGGTCAGAGACTACATTTCACAGGTTTAGCTTTTCAATTTTGATTTCATTTCTTAGTTCTGCCATAATAGTATAATAAGCCTATGAGAGAAACTAGCTTATTCTTCTTAATAAGATAAGATTTTTAATGTTCAACTAGCTTAATTAGGTTAGTTCTAGGATGAGTAGCTAAAAGGTTTTAGCTGAATTAGTTTTTAAATCAGTTTTAAGTACAAATAGTTTGGGACAGTTTGGCTTAAGGGGTGTTTGGGTTAAGAGGAAAACGGGTCAAAAATGTTTTTGTGGATGGGTTGTGGTAGTTTAGCTAGATTTAGTTTAAGTTTTAAGCTAAGTTAAGTCTGTTTTATAAGTTTTTTTAGTTTGAAAATTGTCTTTCAAAAGCTTTATAAAGAGTCTTTGAAACTGTGACTTTTAAAAAAAGCCACAAGTGCTTATATTCATAAGCACTTGGATTTTGAGTTTTAGGTTCAAAAAAGTGTGTATTTTGTGTGTTAAAAACAAGCTATAACAACCCTTTGGTCTTTTGACTTTGTTGAGTCAAAAATCACCAAGTCTTTGTTAGTAGCAGTTTTTAAAAAAAAAGCAAAAGCCTTTTTCATTCAACAAATTCAGCTTGTTTAAATGAGTTTTAGAGAGTCAAAATTGGTGCACAAGTCCATTTGCTAGAATACTCCATCTGTTTAAGCTTATTTTCTTAATTTGAGCTTATTTGACAGCTTTTAAAAAGCTGTCAAATAAGCCCCTTGTGATAAGCTTTAATCTCCCCTGGTGCAAAGGGGAGATTTTAAGCTTCTTTTTCTTAGGCCTTAAGAGTACTAAAGCCCAAGTTCTTGGCTTATTTAGGGAGCCTATAAGCCCTTAGATAAGCCCTTTAAATTTCAGCCATTAGGAAGTTTTCTAGATAGCTTAATTTTAAGCTCAAATGAGCCCTTTCACTGTTTTTAGCTTAGAGTTAGTGTAGGATTGCTTAATTTTCATTTTGGCTTATTCAGCTTATGTCATAAGCTCCTTTGTGCTCCTACAGCTTATTTAGGATAGATTGTTAATATGTTAGTTTATTTCCCTTTTTCTTAGCTTAATTAAGTCCAACAGCTTAGTGCATTTTAGCCTTTTAAGCTTGTTAGTGTTTCTGTCAAGTATAAGCTGTTACAGCTTATTTAGCTTTAAGCTTTTAGCCTCTTAGTGCTTATTAGGCTAGTTTAGGAGTCCTTTGAGCTTATTCTGTCCAAGCTTAGCTTATTTGTCCACCAATAGCCAAATGACTTAGCTCAATTTTAGCTTTAAGCCACTTTAAGCTATTCTGTCACTTTTAAGCTGATTTTTCAGCTTATTTAGAGCTTTTTAGAAAAAGTCGTAGTTGACAAAGTTGTTAAGCCCCACGAGCTTAACAACTTTGCTTTTTGAAGTTTTCAAAAAAAAAAGAGGGAAAGACAAGAGAACCGGGTTGAGCAAAGACCGAAACCCGGTACCCCTCGATACAGTCCCTTAATAACACAACCATACAATGCGCTTGGGTCTTTTTCGTTAAAAGTCAAGGCTTTATCCTTTATACAATTTGTGCCTATAGCTTATAAAGCTGTATAGCTTTATTTACGAGGCTATTTTTAAGACAATTTTGTTTTTCTTATTGTTTCGTAGGATATATTACTAGTTTAGTATTATTAGAAAATTTTCAAGATTTTTCGTAAGTCATTTAATATTTTTTTATAATAATATTTCGTTAAAAGTTTAAAAATTCATAAAAAATACAAAAATTATCAAAAAAATATTTTTCTTTTTTAGAAAATTTTATTTTGTCATATAGTTTGTAGGAAAAATTTAAAAATTTTCGTAGGGTCATTTTTACAACTTTTCATTTTTTAAAGAACGGTCCGGGTACGTTTTTTGTGTTGACTCGTTTTTGGGTCAAACGAACTCCGTTTTCGGTCTAGTCTTTTTCATTCTTCGTTATTTGTCCCGTAGAGTAGTTTAGAAGCAAAAATTTCTTCGTAGGGTTATTTTTAAAGATTTTAGGTTTTTCCCCCTTTGTTCGGGATTCGTGCTTTCGTTTTTTAGCTTAACTTCATAATTTTTAGGTTTTTCTTAAACGTTTTTGTTTGTTATTATCTAATTTGACTTTTCCACATTCTCAAACCAATTCTCTTCTTCAAACTCAAATCTTCGACTGTATCGATTCTCCAGTACAGCCTCGTTGGGGATAAACGACCCGGGAACACTCTATACTACTTCTCGGTTTCATTGACTTCGTTTCTAGACTAGTCTTACTATATATATTTTATATTTTATTATATATTATATGTATTTTAAGGTGTAGTCTGGACGGATCATCGCACAAACACTAGCCTGATTGTTATCGGTAGTCGGACAATTGTACCAAGAATGAGCACCACCACAAGTAACGCAAGATTCCTCAACCGCTTTAACCGGAGCGGGAGTGACAACTTTTTTAGAAACAATCTCGATTAAGGTCGAAAGTTGATCCGCAAGCTTATCAATTCTTTCATCCGTTTTACTAGAAGTAACATTCATCCTAGAAACATTTGATCTATTTCGTGAATAACAAACTTTTGATTTATTCTCAATTATGTTTAAAGCCTCTCTAGTCGTTTTACTCAAAAGATTTCCACCCGCCGCGGCATTTAAGGAGTCTTGTTCATTCTCGTTTAAACCGTTATAAAATGTATCAACTTGAGTTAACTCCGTAAATCCGTGATGGGGACAAGCTCTAAGCAACTCCTTAAATCGTTCCCACGCTTCACTAAAAGTCTCCTCAAAATTTTGTGTAAATCAAGAAATTTCATTTTTTAAGTGAGTGGTTTTTGAAGGAGGGAAAAATTGATTCACAAATTTGGTCACGAGATCTTCCCAAGTCAAGATCGAATTCGGAGGTTCTTTCTCGTACCAAGTTTTAGCAGCCCCCTCGAGCGAATATGGAAACATCATAAGCTTAATCACATCGTTAGGCACATTCCTAAATCGTAAAGTCGAGGTAATCCTTTTGAAACTATTAATATGAGCATGAGATTTTCACGTCTCACCGACCGTAAGAATGTGATTCGCTAAACTAGTTGTAACAAATTCGTTTTAATCTCAAAATGATCCGCGTTAATTTCCGGTAAAACAATAGCTTCTCCGTACCCTTCCGTGGGTGCTCGGAGTAGCTCTTCCATTGTATGTTCCGCCATTTCAACAATAGTTCGAATCTCGGGTTCGACTATGTTAGAAACTTGTCTTCTCCGACGTCTTGGAATTGTGACGTTTGAATTATTAGGATAATTGGAACGTCTAGTGCGCATGCACTATTTAAAGAAAATAGAAAATAATAAAAAATATTTTTTTTTTTTTTTTTGGTTTTTCAAAAGTTTATTCACAATCTAATTTTAACGGACAACGAGATAGACAACTTGAACCAAATAATCAAACTTACTTCACGTAGCTTTAAATTTTTTTACTTTTCAAGAGAATTCCGAATTCGTAAGTGACACAAATGGTAAGTTATTTAAATCTTTATTCATGGGAACTTATTGATGGATAATACCTCAATCGAAGGTATTATTTGTTGGTGTTCTTTTACCAACTTTGTAACTTTTTATATTCACAAATTAATGAGAAAAAAATTGAAAAATTCGGAAGAGCAAATATTTTTGTATTTTTGTGTTTAATCTTCTATATATACTAAAAAGAAAAGAAAAATATTTTTTTACTTTTTATATTTTTAATTTTTTTTGATTTTCTCAAAAGCGTAACTTTCGAAGATGAAAGGTTCTCCAAATTACGATCAACAAACTTCAAACGAAGGAATCTTAATCACAAATCCCCGGCAACGGCGCCAAAAACTTGATGCGTAAAGTTTTATACACGTAAAATAATATAATAGATATAAAATTACCAAACTACCCTCGAGCACAAAGGAAGAAAGGAAAATTCTCACAATTATATATAATAATACGTATATTTACCGGTAAGTGATTACCGGGTCGTATTCCTCCAAGATTTATGAAATTGAGACCACGTTTGTTATTTGGACAATGATTTGAATTGGTTCAAAGATGATTTGTTTTCTAAAATCCTAAAAGTGAGTAAATTAAAGGACAATTAAACCTAACTTTAATAACGGGAAATTAAACTTAAACTAAAAACGCAAAACGAAAACCCTAAATGGTGATTAGAAACCCTAAATTTCCAAAATTAAACTTAAAATGAATTTTTCTCTTTTAGTAGACTCTAATTGACTAAAAAGTAAGTTTAAAGAAAACTAGAACAAAACGGAGTTGAATTGAACTTAAAAACACGAAAAATGTGAACGGAAACGAATCCCGTTCTTTAAAAATTGAAATTTTGCAATTTTAACCCTACGGAAGCAAAACTAATTTTCCTAGAAACTATATGATAAAAGAAAATTTTCTAAAAAAGAATTATATTTTTTTGATTATTTTTCTATTTTTTATGAATTTTTAAAGTTTTTAATAAAAATAAATGTTTAAAAATACTAAACTAAATGGTAAAAATCTAGAAAAATGCACAAAAGTCCTAAACTATATGAAGAATGCAGGAAAAATAAGCTTAATGAGACAGCTTATCCAATAAGCCCGGAAAAGCTTAAAATAAGCTTCGAAGTGCTTATTAAAATAAAAGGAGAAAAAGAGGGTAAGTATTATATTTTGCAAAACACTACCGGATGAGCTATTGTAGCACAACGGTAGTGAGTGTGTGATATAAACGTTGGTCGATGGGGTTGAGGTCCCGAGTTCGAGCCCTGGCTCACTTGGGGCTTCCCCTAATCCCAACGTTTTTGTTTTTCATTTTTTTTACAACTTTTAAAGGACTTAAAAATAAGCAAATTTAACAAAACCACTTTTTTTCTAAACTACAAATAAGCCCTAAATAAGCCAAATAAGGCGACAGAATAAGCTAAATATACTTAAAGTCTAAATTGCTAACTGTTTGGCTTTTTTAAGGAAATTAAGCTAATGAGAAAGTCAAATAAGCTAAAACAGAAGAAAAGCTATATCTAATAAGCACAAGAGATCAAAATTAAGCAATGACAATAAGCTAAAAAGACAGAAAAGCTAAAAAGCTTAAAAACACTTAAAATTTTACACTAGAAAGCAAATTAGCTCAAATAAGCAAATGACAAAATCAAATAAGCTAAAATGGACTTATACTAACCTAATAAGCTAAACTAAACCTAAATAAGCCATAACAATAAGCAGATAAGCTAGAATAAAGGAATAAGCACTTATGGTGTAAACTGTTAACCAAACAGCCCCTTAAGGCACCTTTGAGCTTATTTTTAAATAAGCTAAAGGATCCTTATGGACTTTTGGCTTATTACCCTAAAAAGTATACCTAAAATACTACTTAAAACAACTTTTTAAAACCATTTTGAAATTCAGGAGCTTAATGAAAAGGCTTGTTGAAAACAACTTATACACTAAGAACACTTAGTTACTTTTGGTTTTGAAAATGAACAATGCTGAATTTAAAGGCTAAAAACAGATAACTAAATAAGCTACTTTATGAAAACTAAGTTAAGACAGATTGAAACTAACCCTAGACCTACTTGTAAACCAAAAATCAAATCCTATAAGCTACTTATACCCTCTGAATGATTGAATTGAAACATCTACTTGTCTTTTTAAAACTTCTGATGCAGTTTGCAACCAAATTGACCAAGATGCAATTCAAACAAGTGTAGGCTATTAAACTAAACTCACTACACTCTAAATCAATAAACTAAATGCAAATATGTCATGTCCATGACTAAAATAAAAAAGAGCTTATATTGCAAATGAAACTAATAGATTTGAACTTAAGTGAAACTTAACTTGTGAAAACTAATTAGCATTAATCTAGCTTCTAAATCCTACTCTAACAAACTTATTTGAGAAATTAAAACTGATTTCAAAAGACCAAATGGCCACTAACAGTACTAACTTGTAGTTAGTACTGCTATGCCAAACACCCCCTTATTTTTATCAAAATTCATTTGAGCTTATGAAATAGAGATCTAGTGAACAAGACTTAATTACCAGATATCAAACAACTATTAACAGTCCTTATGAACTTATACCAACAATCAAATAACCAAAATCATGTAAGTCTACTATTAATGCTAATTATTAGGATTTTTATTGATTTAATGAGACAATATGAAGAAAATATTGACTAGAGACTAATAAAAGCTAAAACAGATAATCAAATTTAACTAATAAGACATAATAAGCAATTAAAATCACAAATAATGCAAGTAATAAGCAGATTAAGCAGATACAAAACTATGAAATTAAAGACAGAAAAGATAAATGAGAACTTAACAAGCCTTGTAGCTAAAGACAAAGGCTTATTTTGCTCAAAGAGCTGTCAATAAGCTCTAGCTTATCACAAGGATAAGCTAGTAAAGTCCTATGAACTCTTTCATTGCTAGTTCATCATCCAAAGCAACGAAATATATTTTAAGCATAGCTATTAACTGATTTTAAATGTTTAAGTAGATTAATGATTAACTTGAGCTCAATCTAAGCTTAGAGACTTAGAGAGCTGAGATAAGCTTATTAGAGCTTATGTAACAGTAACAGCTTATTAAACAAAGTTTGAAAACAAGTGAGCTTGTGAAAGAGTAAAGAGCAGAATAAGAAAACTTTCAATTTTAATAAAAACAGCTGAATACAATAATAGAGAATAAGAAATTATCATTAAGTAAATATAAAGCTAAACATTTTGAAAGAAATTACAAAAGCTAACTACTAAATAAGCAGAAAAATTTCATCTAATAACTAACTCCCCTCTTTTGTGTGAAGAGCTCTCTATTTAATAAGGTCTATTGGTAAAAGCTTCTAGGAGTCTAGCCCGCGTCCTCTTAACCATGATCTTAGCCTTAATCCTTTGAACACATTTATGCCCTTCAGATTTGATTATGATGAGTCACTCACGGATTGCCCAACATGCATTCCGTGTGTCAGACGTACTTGTGCTTCTTTTTGCAAACTAAATTGTAGTGCGAAAAATCCAATCATTATTGTTCTTCTTTCAAGATCCGCGTGCCGTTTCCTTGTGGGCTTCCGAACAAATGAATAGCCTCTTATGACGTCTACTGCTGCCTAGCTTGTACTTATCATTAAATGCCATTACCCTTAGATTTCGAGCTAGGTTAAACGCAAAAGATAATGAATATAAATTTACTTACGGCCCTTTTTTTAACTGTTAGATGAGGGCTTTGACTCGTGGGATTGGTCGTGTGACCTATTAAGCCTTTTTAATAAAAAGAAATGGGGTTTGGGCCGGGTTATAAGGGATAATAATAAAGTGATATAAATACCGTTATCTCTTATATTTAAAGAGAGAACGGAGTTAGGGCTTTAGGGTTTTTTTTTTATGTAAAATGGTTTTACTTAAGGGACTGTTTTGGTAATTTTGGCGTTTTGTATTCTTGTGGTTGACCAGTGTTGACCAAGGGTTGACTTTATTGAGCTTTTGCTAGATTCTTCCGGCTCTTTTGCACTCTTTCCGTTCCCGTATCCGTGTTTGTCCGGCTTTGACCGTTTTCTTATGATTTTTGCACTATCCGTACCTACACATTCATAAACAACAAAATACACAAATACAAGTATATTTTTGCACATTTTGATCAATTAGGGGCCATTTTGGATATAATAAAGATATATGATTTCTCACATATCATAATCTTAATACTACGCTATACACGTACGGTTATCGTATCGTTCTCTATACTTTAATCATTCATCTATGATATTGTATTTTGTTACAATGACTATGGGCTAATACTTGTAGGTATTAGCCATGTTTATGATAATTTAATGTTTGGTTTGTTTATAATAATTGTTTGCTTATTCGTTGCATGTTGATTATGTTTATCACTTCATATCTGTTTATGTTTGATTACGTGTTTAATCTATCATTCAATTGGATCTAGCTATATGAACCAAGTAGACTAGAGTCTGGGATAAAACTACATATAGTTTATATATGTGACTCTGGAATAATAGGACTACAAATTTAAGCCCCTGTATCTTCCCTTGGTTAAGTGAATAGGCAGACTAAGAGGTAACTTAGGATTACACATAACGTTCTGTTTCCTTAGATAAGTGATTGAACCGCAGACTACCAGCATATATATAATAATTGGGCATAAGTGGGTAAAGCCTCGATGAGCTCGGTTTTGATATGTCACCAGTATTGTCTCCTAGATAAATTATAATCAACGGTGTATGCTTTATGAGGAATTAAGTTAATTGTGACAGAATTAACTTGATAAAGTTTAGGGAGAATAGCCACCTAAGCTTAGGGAATGATATAACACAAACGAAGTAATACAATCATTGCACACATAAATAATTCCTATATTTTATTAGATTAAATTGGCTAATACATTTTCCTTACATTTGTGCTAGACCGCTTCTTTATCGTTTGTTTATCTGCTTGTGTGTGTTAATTGTCTTGTTTGTCTCATTTAGTTTAGATTAAACCTAAACTCATGCCTGTCTCTCAGGCTGAAAACCCCTCTTTTGCGATAGTTTAGGTTTAAGTAGAATTAATTAGGATTAATAAGGACTAACATAGATAACAAAAATATTGATAGAAGTAAGTATTAATGCTCTCGCTCTTAGTAATCGATACCCTATTTACCTACAATTTATCAGGTACACTGCCCGTTAGTGTTAGTTAATAGGTAAAGTCCGCAAAATGTAAATAGTAAAACTTGATAACAAATATTACTTATACATGACGACACGCATCACCCCCCTACACATGTGCATCGAGATTCAAAATTATTTCGCATATGTGGGTAGAATTTATGCACTTAGGGTGTGTTTGATAAAGAGAAATGAAGAGAAATAAATTTAGTTTCATTTCTCAAGTATGTTTGGTAGAGAGATAAAAAAGTGGATAATTGATGAGAATTAGGTTGAGAAATAGAGAGAAATGGTAGTGTAATTTTTGTCACCCCCATTTCTATAATTTTTATAGAGAATATGGAGAAATGAGTTTTTATTTTTATTTTTTATTTTTTATTTTTTGTTTTTTGCTTTTATTTTTTTATTTTTTTTAATCACGGTCGGGTCAATTCGGCCAAGACTAAAAATTTTATACTCGAACCCGACCCTATTTGAATTCCAGTTACTCGGGTTCGGGTTAACTCGAGTCGGTTCAACTCGGGTCGGGTCCATCAAGTTCGGGTCAACCCGAATATGAGTAAAATTTAAGAAAAATGCCTTTTTTACTCCTTTAAATAGAAAATGTATATTAAAAAAATTAAAAATATCTTTATTCGGGTAGATCGGTTCTACTCGAACCTGAGTTAGCCAAAAAAATTCAACACGATACCCCACCCTATCTAGCATTAAGGTTACTCGGTTCACACGAATAAGATTTTTTGACCCGGGTAACCCAACCCGAATAGGCTTAATCGGGGTTGCGTCCGAATAAGCTTAACCCGACCCGAGTAACATGACTCGAAAAATTGATAGTGAAAGTATTTTATTATAATCACTCTTTATTTGTAGTTTTTCATAAGAAGAAAATATTTCGTGATTATTTTTTGTTGACAAAATATAATGCCTAAAAACATTATTAATATTTTTCACATCTTTACGTTTTGATAATCACAAAATATAAAAACGTTTAATGTAAAATTAAACGTAAACAAGTAATTAGTAATAAATTCTCACTTCGATAATTATATCACTTAAAGGTATGAATAAAAAAACGCTTAATGCATTTTATGATCAAAGGAAATTTTTATTTAACCTCAAACTTTTATAAAATATTGTAAACATTTTTATAAACATTACAAAACATTTTCTACAATTAAAAAAAATATTTTATTCAAAATAAACATTTTAAAATTCAAATTTTCGGACCTAAAACGGCTAAAAAAGTGCCAGAAAATTCCCCCTACACAAAAACAAACTGGGGAGGCGCCCCTCTAGTCTAGGCGGCCCCTTAAATACAACTGGGCGGCCCACATTAAATGGGCGGCCCCCTTAATTTTAAGGGGACCGCCCACCTATTTAAGGGGACCGCCCCTAGGTAGACGCTCCCCCAGTTTGTCCTATAAATACTGGACTTTTCCCCACTATTTTCTCACCTTTTGCACTCATTCTTTCTGCCCAAAACAGCCCACATATCCTCTCTAAAATCCTTTGATCATTTAATCATAAAGCTTTGTTTCCAAGTGATCCAAGCTCAATTCCTCAAGTGCAAGAGAAGAATACTTCCATCATCAAGTGAAGAAGTATTACACCTTTGTGTGTTGTTGCAATCTTATTGCATTCATATCATAACTTGTAAATCTTTTGTAAATTTTGTAAAGTTGTGTAGTTGCTAGATCTTGGCGATCTTTGTAAGTATAGTTAGATCGTGGTGATCTTACCAAGTAGTGCTAGATAGTTGTGATATAAGTAGTGTTGTGAAGAAGTCTTGAAGTTGTGAAGAAGTCGTGAAGTTGTGAAGTCGTGAACAAGTCGTGAAGTTGTGTTGTGATAGATTGGTTCTAGCTAAGATTAGAACTCGACATTTAGCTTTGTGTCGTAAATCGGTGTAAGCAACGTTGTGTACGGTTTTCTCCGCCATAAGGGAGCTTGTTGACATAGTGAAGAAAACTCTCGAGTTAGGTGCTCGGGGAGTGGAGTAGGGCGAAGAGGTGCTTCGTTACCGAACCACTATAAATCCTCGCGTTGTGGTTTGATTGTTCTTACTCTTATCTCTTGTCTTGCATTACTTTCTCATACTATCTTATTAATTGTTTAGATAGGTATATTGTTTATATTGTGCAAGTATTGAATTCACATAAAGTCGAATCTAGAATTTTTACAAACACTTTAAAACCTTAAATTAAAAAGCGGTAAACTATTCAACCCCCCTTCTAGTTTTCCACAATTGGTATCAAGAGCCACGCTAAACAAGATTTTTAAAATAAATTGTATTTTAAAACTTGAATCGATCTATGGAATCGGAAAAATATTTAGAAGGGCAATCTATGCAAAGACCACCACTATTTGAAAGTGATGGATTTATTTATTGGAAAAATAGATTCGAAACTTATGTGAAATCAAAAGATCTAGATCTTTGGCATGTTATTACCGATGGTGATTTTCCTCCTATTCAAAATAATCCCGAAACTAAAAAGGATGAAGTTGTACCTTTTCATAAACAAAATGATGATCTTAAAAAGAAACTTGCTAAAAATAATGAAGCTAAAATGGTAATTTATAATGCTTTGCCACGAAAAGAATACGAAAGAATTTTTATGTGCCAAACCGCAAAAGAAATTTGGGATACTTTGTTAATCACTCATCAAGGTAATAATCAAGTCAAAGCTAACAAAATAGATCTTCTTGTTCAACAATATGAACAATTTACGATTCCGGAAGAGGAATCAATAGATAATGCCTTTGCAAAATTTAACACTATTATTACTAGTCTAAAAGCACTTGATGAAGGTTTTTCTAGCAAGAATTGTGTTAGGAAGTTTCTTAGGGCATTACATCCAAAATGGCGCGCAAAAGTCACGGCGATTGAAGAATCAAAGAATCTAACAACCTTACCTCTTGACGAACTTATTGGAAACTTGAAAGTTTATGAAGAGGTAATAAAGAAAGATTTCGAAACGGTCAAAGGCAAGAAAGAACAAAGTAGATCTCTTGCATTAAAGGTGAAAAAGGAAGTAAGTGATGAAGATAGCTCAAGCTCCGATAGTGAAGACGAAGAGTATGCTATGGCCGTAAAAGAATTCAAGAAATTCTTCAAGAGACGAGGAAGATTTGTAAGACAACCACGAGGCGATAGAAAAACATTCCAAAGAAGTAGAAATGATGGTTATGGTAAAAGTGAAAGAAAATGTTTTAGATGTGGTGATCCAAATCACCTCATTGGTGAATGTTCAAAGCCGCCAAAGAACAACGATCAAAGAGCATTTATTGGAGGAGCATGGAGCGATAATGGAGAAGATGAAATGGAAAAGACTAAAGATGAAACTTGTCTTGTAGCTCAAGCGCCCGATGAAATATGCTTAGGAATAAACTTGGAACCCGATGAGTGGATTAAAGATAGTGGATGCTCAAAACACATGACCGGTAATCGAAAGTTGTTTTCTTCATACAAAGCATACAACGGAGGAAACGTAATCTTTGGAAGCAACTTGCGCGGTAAAATCAGAAGCAAATGTACGATTTCTCAAGACTCCCTAATAATTGAAAATGTTGAGCACGTAGATAACTTAACATATAACTTGCTTAGTGTAGGACAAATATGTGATAACAAATGCAAAGTAATATTTACCGAACACGATAGCGAAATAATCAAAGACGAAACGGTTATAGGTAAAGGAATTAGGAAAGGAGGAATATATGTAATGAAACTAGGAAATAAATCAGAAGACAAAATATGCCTTGATACATTGGATGAAAACTTCACACTATAGCATAGGAGATTAGGTCACGCTAATATGCAATTAATTCAATCATTAGCATCTAAAGAATTAGTTAGAAACATACCTAAACTAAAATACGACCGACATTTTTGTGGTGCTTGCAAAATTGGAAAACAAGCTCATGCCACTCATAAGGCTAAATATATAGTTTCAACAACTAGATGCTTAAAACTACTTCACATGGATTTGTTTGGCCCCTCCACCATACGAAGTTATGGAGGGAATCGTTATACCTTAGTAATCGTAGATGACTATTCTCGATTCACGTAGACTAGATTATTAGTAAATAAAACCAAAGCCTTCGAAAAATTCGAAAATATTTAGCAAAATGATCCAAAACAAATTAGGATGTTCCATTGTATCAATTAGAACGGATCATGGTCAAGAATTTGATAATGAAGTAAAATTCGGAAACTATTGTGATTTAAATGGGATATCTCACAATTTTTTCGCTCCTCGTACTCCACAATCAAATGGGGTAGTAGAAAGAAAAAATCACACTCTACAAGAAATGAGTAGAACCATGTTAAACGAACAATCCATTCCTCAAAAATTTTGGTGTAATGCGGTCGATACGTCAACCTATATAATTAATAGAGTTTCCATTAGATGTATTTTAAGAAAAACTCCATACGAGTTGTTAAGAGGTAGGAAATCAAATCTTAACTATTTTAGAGTATTTGGAAGTAAATGCTTTATTCTTAATACAAAGGATTACCTCACCAAGTTCGACCCTAAGTCATACGAAGGTGTTTTCCTAGGATATTCGCAAAATAGTAAAGCTTACATAATACTTAACAAACAAACAATGAAAGTTGAAGAGTCGTTGAATGTAACTTTCGATGAAACTCCTCCCCCGCCTAAAACATCACCACTGGAAGATGATGAGTTAGTCGAAGAAAAAGCTATTGAGGTTAGTAAAACAAAACCCATAGGCAATGATCTTGAAGACATCTCATTAGAAAATGATCAAATTGTAAATATTAAAGAATCTAAAACTCATCCCTTAGAAAACGTTATTGGTAATCTAAATCAAAGAACTCTTAGGTCGCAAGCTCAAGACAAAAGCAATTTCTTTTGCTTTATTTCAACAATAGAACCTAAAAATATAAATGAAGCATTAAAAGATGAAAATTGGGTGATGGCCATGCAAGAGGAACTAAACCAATTTAAAACAAATGATGTTTGGGAACTAGTCCCAAATCCCATGGATATGACCATTATAGGAACAAAATGGGTATATAGAAATAAACTCGATGAAAATGGAGTCGTAACTAGAAACAAGGCTAGGTTAGTCGCCCAAGGATATAATCAACAAGAAGGAATTGATTATGATGAAACATATGCACCCGTAGCTAGACTAGAGTCCATAAGAATACTTTTAGCTTATGCTTGCGCACTAGACTTTAAGTTATACCAAATGGATGTGAAGAGTGCATTCCTTAACGGTTTTATCAATGAGGAGGTTTACGTGGCACAACCTCCGGGATTCATTGACTTCGCAAAACCTAATTATGTCTATAAACTTAAGAAAGCTCTTTATGGTCTAAAACAAGCTCCAAAAGCTTGGTACGATCGATTAAAAGCCTTTCTTATTAAACATAATTACTCCATGGGAATGGTAGATAACACACTCTTCACTAAAAAGAAAGACTCCAATCTCATTATTGTCCAAATATATGTTGATGACATTATATTCGGATCAACTTGTCAAGAAATGTGTGATGACTTTGCCAAGATCATGCATGATGAGTTTGAAATGAGTATGATGGGGGAACTAAATTTCTTCTTAGGATTACAAATAAAACAACTAGATGATGGAATATTTTTTAATCAATCAAAATATATTAAGGAAATGCTTAAGAAATTTGGACTAGAAGACTCTAAGCCAATAAAAACCCCTATGTCTACGGAAACCAAACTCACGAGAGACGAAGAAGGTGAGTCCGTAGATAATACCAAATATAGAGGCATGATAGGTAGTTTATTATACTTAACGGCAAGTAGACCCGATATCATGTTTAGTGTTTGCCTTTGTGCCCGCTTTCAAGAGGATCCCAAAACCTCTCACCTAGAAGCGGTTAAACGTATCTTCCGATACATTAAAGGCACTACGCATTTAGGATTATGGTATCCTAAGGGATCCGGCATAGAAACAATAGTGTATGCGGATTCGGATCATGCGGGAGATTACGTAGATCGCAAGAGCACTAGTGGTGTTTGCACGTTTATGGGATGTTGTCTAACATCTTGGTTTTCGAAGAAGCAAACACAAACTTCTTGCTCATCTCTACAATCGAAGCGGAATATGTTAAGCGCGGAAAGGAATTGTCAAACAAAGGCCTATGGATGGAATCAAGCTCTCGTAGCTATGGCGTTAGGTTGATGACAGCTATTAATGTGGATAACAAAGGGGCTATAGACTTAAGTAAGAATCTCGTTCAACACTCACGAACAAAATACATTGAAATTCATCATCACTTCCTTCGCGATAATGTTCAAAAAGGGGATATCTCTATAGAAAAGGTCTCATCGTGGAGACAACATTAGCTGATATTCTACACTATACCACTTAAACGTGAGCCATGTAACTTACGTACGTCTTAGGTCTAGAATGATGAATGGACACAATTTGATTAAGTTTTCGGGCCATAAAAATGAAATGATAAATCTCAAGAAAATGTTTGGAAAAAATCGAAGAAAAAATTGTCTAACAGGTGGCGGCCCCCTTAATTCATAAAGGGCGCCCCCCTTAATCTTAAGGGGACCACCCAGACTTTAAGGGGACCACCCACCTGACTGACTAAATTTTTTTTCTGTGTCTAGGTTTCTATTTTACACAAAAACACAAGATTCAGAAAAGTTATAAGCAAACTTTTACAATTCTTCTATCTAAAATGCCATATCTATTATTCAATAGTCCCATCTATTCTTCCTAAAAAAGTATTTCGCACTATCTAGGAGCACATGAAAATCAATTTTCATATATTGTTGAGATATGCTAAAAACATTTTTCACATATGCATAATGTTCTCTTACTTGTTGTCAAAAGTATATAATCTAATTTTATATTTCTCGACAATCTTGGTTGAAGCAAAATTAATATCATGGAGCATTTGGATTATTTGTTGGGGTTTTAACATGTCTTGTGTCGAAATTAATCGCCTAATCTACATTTGTCGCACTTAGGAACACACTAGTATTTGCACAAAAGTTTGGTTTGTTTTTTTTAACTCAACCCTCTTGTCAAGAAAAATTCTTTGTGCATTATATCTAGTTACTATTTTATATGCTCTTCATTCTTTTGGTCTTCAATTCACATATGATTATATGTCAAAATTATGTGAACTAGTTTATCCTACAACTTTTCATATATAGTAGAATGTTGAATGCTTATATGTTATATGCTAAGAATTCTTAATTGTATAAAAGGATGTTTGACTTGCTGCAAATTAACCACAAAACAGGAAAACCACACAAAATTTGAGAAATATCAATTTTTAGGAATACAGTGAAATTAGCAGTAGGCGGCCCCTTTATTCCACAAAGGGCGAGTTCCCCTTATCTTTAAGGGGGCCGCCCCTAATTAAGGGGACACGTATGCCGGCTAGTAGATCACGGGTAAAACAGTTTTTTCATCCTTTTTGACCAAATACCCCCTAGACTTAGCTATGTTGCCTTTTAAATTCATAAATCATTTCTTGTTTTTGTTCCTTTAAATGTTCTTTCTTCTATTTTAAACCTTTCCCTCCCACTTAATTTCATCTTCCACCATCATCATCACAATCATCCTCACCAATGAATCTACTACACAAACCCAACATCCAAACACTATGGGTAGCCAAAATGAGGGTGAAACCATTTGGAGGAAGAAACTAGACCCTTGATAACACATCCAATGAGCTCAATGTAAGTTCACCTACACAAAGCCAAAACCACTCACTGCCTCATCAGGAACCATATCAAAAAAAACAATCACCTCCAAATCATGCATCACCAAATCGTACTTTAAGGAACACTCCCACATCCACACAAAGTTGTCTCACATCCTCCATTTCCCATCTCACCCATCAATTCACATGTTACTCACACTCAAGCTCCACCTCAAAGTGACAACCAAACTTAACACATACCACCTCTATCTCCAAGTAGATAAAGTCTAGTTGATGACATTAATCAACTACAAGACCTATCAAATCTCTTAGCCATGCATCTTTTACAACAACAAAACAACATTCTCTGATCACTTTACTCTCCAAACCTACCAACCCTCATCACATTAACAAGGTTGAATCCATATTGGGTATTGCCTTGTTTTTCTTCTTTACCCAAAAAATCAATTCCTCTGCTTTTTTAGTGAGGATATCTGTTGGATTTGAATTCCTCCTTCATCGACCTCATCACCCACTAGAGTTCAAAGAGATTACCCTTCCACAACTGCCTCCGCTCTAAACTCTCCGACCAACTAATCTCATAATATGCCTCTAAATAATCGTCAAACCCTTTTGCGTCGCAAGCAAGTCAAAAATCCTTCTATGGCTATTTAGGAATTTTTTTATGTACTAATATGCTTGTAAAGCATATTTGTTTTTCTTTATGTATGCTTGTGTGAAGTTCACACACATTGTCCTAAATGAATGAAGTATCTTTTGCTTTGATGTTTGCTTGCACTTGTCATATTTTTCCTTCCTTCTTGCTACATGTTAGAAATATTTGTATTGTTCTAACTCGTTTTTGTAGCCAAGAAACCATAGCTCGATTCCTTGGTGCCTCAAACTAAGAGGGTAGAATCACATCAAGGAGGAAGATTTATTCTGTCGATTTTACTAGCAATTCTCGACGATGCCTTTTTGATTCTACAAAAAGGGGGAGAAATGACATAAAACTCACTAAATACTTGTTTAAAAATAGATTTACATTTAATGAGTTTAAATTTTGTAATCATCAAAAAGGGGGAGATTGTTGATAGAAATAATGCCTAAAAACATTATTAATATTTTTCACATCTTTACGTTTTGATAATCACAAAAATAGAAATCCTGTCAAGTAAATTCTTCTTAAGGTTGAATCTACCTGATCACAGGTCGGTCCTCACAGATTCGTAGGTTACTCCAACCAAACACAGGCAAATGATAAAGCCATATCCGCCTCACAACTTTATTGCTAACTGTTTTATTACAAGATCATATAAAGATGGAGATGGCGTCAACCTGTTCTAGCAAAGTTAAGTTCATAGCCATATGCTCATACTCAAGACTCAATGACTTCACAACATCAAGAAAGAATGACCTAAAGCTTCCGTAACTCTGATATCAACTTCTTCGTCAGTATGTTAAAGTGATGAAGTTATGAATTGATGAAGTAAAATGAACATAAAGTCAAGCTTTCAAGATTGCAACAAGTATGAGCATGTCGGCCCGAAAGTCACAAGCATACATGTTAGAAAAAGATCACAAGATGATGATTAAAGATTGATTTTGGCTGATGATCTCAAGAAAGCTCAAGATCACATTCAAAGACAAGCCTAAAGGAAAAAATCAAGCTTAATGTCAAAAGACCACTACTCAAAATGTATAAAGAGATCAATGAATGAAGAATCAAAGATTAATAGATAATGTCAGAAGATCACGACTTAGAAAGCTAGAATTCAAATTGTATTTTTAGGGGTGACCTCCCTTAAGGGGAGATTGTTAGGTTTACGAAAAAGACTCGGTCACCCCGTGTATTGTCTAGAATAGAATAGCTCATAGTTTAATCGTAAGCGTATGACTCATGGTCTTGGGTCGGGTCTTTTACCCACTTGTAAGCCCATACCATAGCCCGTTAGGGCATCTAAACACTTGTATTTATACCCCTTTCCAGCCATGGGAAGGGGTTAGTTGTTTATTTTATCACAAACACACATAAGGTGTATTTTCTCTTACTAGAACTTACTTTCTCTCTCTAAGATAATTGGCCAACCCCTAGATCATTGCTCGTGTTATGATATCTAATACACTACATAAACCTTTGTAAGAATTCGTGTTTTCTTCATTTTTACGTCCTTTTCCTGTGTTTCTTGTGACATACTTGCATTTTACCTTAAAAGGGAAATAACCGTAAAAGTATCAAATTTGAGTATTTATAAGACAATTGCAAGTATTTTTAGGGGAGAATTGATACTAAAAAGTATCAAATATTTGATGTTATTAAATATCCCCCCACTTTACTTATGTTTTCCTTCAAGTAGACCTGTTAGAATAGTTTATAAAAGAATTTCTCTGATTTAACTCAAAGAAATGAATCTATAAAAGACTTATGCTAGAAACATCAAATTCGAACACCTCACGAAAAGGGGATCAAAAATCACTCAACTCTCAACTAGTCTAAGTGTTCATTTTCAGGGTGATCGCTCAACTGCACAGTCATAGCATGTATTCTATCATAAGCTTGGGAAGTACACAAATCTGCACCTGTTAGAATTAAGGTCTAAACAATTCTTAAAGGCAACATGGGTAACATGACACAGGTTTTATTAGGTGATATAAGTGTTAGGATAGACATGGGATACACATTTAATTGGCGTGAAAATAAAAACACAAAACAAATAGTCATATATAATCTAAGGTATCCATAACTGGCTACTGTCCATCCATAGTCCAAGTCTTCAAGTGCAAAAACTTGATCATATCTTCACAATGGGTTAGCTAATAACGAGATCTTGCGGAGCGTGCTAACCCATTCTTTACTGGACGGCTTATAGTTGCACCATCCTCATAATTACTAGGTGGCTTATAGTTGCACCACCTTTTTACTTAGTTGGTTTTATTACCAACATCAGGAGTTTAATCACTAGGTGGCTTTTAGTTTCACCACCTTTTCTTTTATTTTTTTATTTTACAATACTCCTTTATATATTAAGCATCCCCCCACTTGATATAAATATTATCGAAAGTGATAATACCGGGGGGTCTTCTATGATCAAAATAATATGTCATCAATAAAAGTGCCAATCTTCGGACCATTTTCCTAAACCATGGACTTAGGTAGCCAGAAATTTCAATACAAGGATAAATATAGACTACAAGGTTGGTTAAGGTGAAATGGTGTAATGAAACATATAATATTGGGTGAAAACATAGATTGGTCTAAACAAGGGTGATCTAGGGGTATCTTGCACTAATGATGAGTGCAACAAAAGGGTTTTTATCACAGAAGGTCGACAAGTCAGTACAACAAGTCGATAAACACACACATATAGGCTTATTTGGGTGAATTCCTAATTGTCGCCTTCTCAAACCATCTAATCCTGCTAATCAGTTAGGTCTCGAAATGAAGTACATGCCAAGTTCTAAGGTCTACAATACTACCGGTACACTCATTATTTTGGTGGATTATTGTATAATGAGATGAAAACGGAACATTAGGCTTAAACCTCACCAAGTAATAATAAAGGGTAATGTGCATTCGGCAAAGATTAATTCTAGTTTAGTAAGGAAATCATGTCAAAAATTTTAAAATCAGCATAAATTTTCAAAGAAAACTAGAAAATCGAAGGCAAGAATAGGTCAAGTGATAATTCTACTCTCATCCCCCCACTTGATTTGTATAATGCCCTTATTGTACATTAAGGAAGTGAAATAAATAGAAAAGAGTATAATTAGAACCAGAAACTCCCTTGAGCTTTGCTTCTTATCATATGAAATTTAATAAGTTGACGGAAAAATCTCCATCTTGAGCAAGCTCAATATCCCCTGTGATCACTAAAACAAACTAATAGCATAAAATCGTTCAAAGAAAAATATACAAGATATACAAACCTAACTCACTTTCGTAAGAATCACGATTGCATTTAGCATATGCAACAAGCCTTTTAAACTACTTGGTGGCCCAAGTGGACGAGTGAAGTCTCGTAAGGTTTTCCAGAGAACATACCCACGAAGTTCATTTAGATGTACAAGGTTTAACATTGTATTAAAACTTAATTTAAAGGTTTTGCAGAAAGAGTTTACGGCGTAACACAGGTGGTTACGCCGTAATCATGTGGTATATATTTTGGAAAAACTTTAGTTTGATGTTTACGACGCAACCATTGTATGATTTACGTCGTAATTAAATTAGTTAGGGCGTAACCTTTTATGTTACGCCATAACTGCTGCTAAATCAGCAAAGCTACCAACTAATATACGAGAAATTAAATTTATTGGTTAAAAGACGGGTTGTCTCCCGACAAGAACTTTTGTTTATTAACGAGTCTTTAAGTTAGACTCATGCCCACTCTACGTTTCGTTGTCGGTGACTTCATCGAAATCTTTTCAGATCATTTCTCTGAATCTTGATCTATTTTTTCTTCCTAGGGGTAAAGTATCGTCCATTTCTTTGGTCACACAAACATACTTTTGTACACTTTAAAAACATATTTCTTTACTTCAAAGGTATCAACCTTAACTTCAGGGGGATTGTATTTTTCAATTTCGATTCCCATTTCTTTATTTTCCTCTTCTTCAAGCCCATGATCATGCCACCAGTATGTGTTATCTCTATAGACATCTTATAGTATTCCCTTATCTTATCAAGCATATGCCCCTTTTTTCCTATCTTGAGTTTATATTCATTTGCTAATTAATCAATTTCTAAATCAAACACCTATTTATAATCATAAAAACTCCTAGCAAGTGGTTCTTTGATAACCCTCGATTCGTCTCGAAAATAGTCAATCAACCATAATTTAAGCAATGCCTTTTTCACAGGTTCACTTATGGTAGTATGTCCAACCTTAAGTAATGTCCATTCCCTAAATGTGTAATCACTAGGTCTCAGGTTTTTGGCTTCTTGAGATGGGGTTCCTGGAGTGGGACTAGTATTGCACCATTTGACATATGTATCATCCCAAATTAAACTATCGGTTTGATACTTTCTGTATTTCGCCAAAAGGTAGCCAGGAAAGGATAATCCTATTCTAGTTATGTTCTTTCTTTCATTATCATAGTTGCAAGACCAAAACCTTAAAGTTTGACCTTGGATACCCTATAAATTTTATTTCCCCCATCACACATACCTTTGGTGGGGTTACATGTTGGCCATATCTTAGTTTGTTCGTCTATGGTCAGCTTAACAAGTTTATAGAAATGTGCCCTCGAGATATGTTGATCTAGCTCAATTTTTATTTTCTTATAATTCTGGTCGTATAAACTATCATCAAGCGACCTATCATGTAAGTTTCTTGGTTGATTATTGCTAGATACGGGAGTTAGAGGTCTATTATCCAGGTCATACTTTATCATAAAAAATTTCTCGGTGGGAATTGTGAGATTATGATCTCTTTTTTCCATGTCATAACTAACTCTATCGTTATTGGTTCCTAAGGACATTTCTTTATCAAAAACATTGATTTCCGCATGGATGGTTGCTAAGAAAGGCCTGCCTAGAATTATTGTCTCGTTAGGAGTTTTATCGATAATTACAAAATCTGAAGGAAATAAGAATTTATCAATTCTAACTAGGATGTTTTCAATTATACCTAAAGGTGCCTTTTTGTCATATCGGCCATTTCAACAAGCATATTGGTGTTCCTCAAGTTGGCTAATTTTAAATACTCAAATATGTTCCTAGGCAAGGAAGTGTGAAATACTCAAGTTGGCTAATTACATTAACACTAGCACCAAAATCAGCCATACCATAAAAGTTAAAATTACCAATAGTGTAAGGAAGTGTGAAATTATCTGGATTTAGCTCCTTAGGTGGCAATTGGCACTATAAGTCCTTGGTTGTCCATCCTTCTTTATTGATAAGCTTTCTAGAAGAGATAGGTCTATGTTGCGTCTCAAGATCATCATTGACCACTTTGCATTGCCCAGTAGATGAATTAGGATAGGGATGGCACCCGTGGGTAATGGGCATGGGTACCTCAAACCCATCACCCGTACCTATGATGTTTCTCTTACCCGTCACCCGCCCGTCACCCGTATGTGGGTACAATTTTTTACCCATGCCCATGCCCGCAGGTACCCATTGCATGTGGGTTTGTGAAAGGTAACATTTACACATATGTTTCCGATTTAGAAATTAAATTTGATAAAAAGGTGCATAAGTTACTATACATTGATAAATATGCGAACATTTATTCAACTATCCACTAATTATATATTACTAATAGCATTAATACATAAAAAAGTATACAATTCTACTTTTGTGACTCATGAATTATTGCATAAGACTAGTGGTTACTTGCGTATTAAAATCACAAGACCAAGTATAAACGAACTTGGTTTGATAATTGAGATATTTAGTATATAAATATTTGATACTTTCATGATTCACATACTTAATATAGTCTTGATCTCAAAAAGGACGTATATGACTATTAAATATATCTACTAGTAACTTGACAAATATTTAATTAATATGATAAATGTTTGTTTAATAAAAAACATCTTCACAGGCATTTTAAAAGGTATATCCGCGGGTATTTTTAAATGGGTGTGACGGGGTTACCCATGATGGGTATATTACCTGCCACCCACCCACCACCCGCTGGTGGGTTCATTTTTTCACTCATGACCCACCCATGGGTAAAATAATGACATGGTTACCCACCCATCACGGTGTGGGTACCCATGGGTTATGGGTTTTTTCTCACCCATTGCCATCCCTAGGCTGGCCCTAGAATGGAGTTCCTTGGTTAATTGTTTGATTTGGGTTTCTAGGCTTTTAAGTGAGGCGCTCTAGTTTCTAGTGTTAACCTCTACACTTTCTTGGAGTTTCTTAATCCATTCATTCATTTTCGTGCTTCTTCGTGCTGATTCTTCCAGATGCTTATTCATAGTTCTTCAAGACTTGGTCTCTTCTCTCCATAAGGTGGTCGATTATCCGTACGAGTGTAGTATCCCGGCGGACCCACAAGGTATTTTGCCTTCATTACTTCCGTCGAACGGAGTTGGGCGGCTAAATTCCCCATATTTGGTCTCCTTCGCCTGTTTGACTTCCTCTTTGAGAGGACATTCTTTGTCGAGGTGAGGTACTTCGCAGATTTGACATCCTACTTGGATCGCATGGACATTTTCTTTAAGCTTCTTCATATCGCGTCCCAAGTTATCTAGTTTACTTACTATTGCAGCAAGTCCATCAGTATTACTGCTGCTGCTAAGGCTCCT